>VMDO01012750.1:0-60930 GCA_007922755.1 Pedetes capensis
ATCTGTCCTAGAAGAAGTACAACCAGAGTGCTCCTTGGAAGCAAGAATGGCCAGACTGCATATTACATATTTCGGACATGTAGTCAGGAGAGATCAATCCCTGAAGAAGGACATCATGTTTGGAAGTGGCAGGTCAACACAAAAGAGGAAAACCCTCCACCAGATGGATTGACACAGTGTCTGCAACAATGGGCTTAAACATAAATAAGATCGTTTGCCTGGCACAGAATCGGGGAGTGTTTTGATCTGCTGTACATAGGGTCTCTATGAGTCGGACTCGACTCGACGGCACCTAACAACAACAACAACAACATAACGTGTGGATAATATGGCGATAAAGTTGCGCTTTTTGCTTGGAAGATATCTTCCAACATAGACTTCAGGATGAGTTGAGGTCTCCCTCAGCGTGTGACAGGGAGAAACATGTGATCCTCATCTGTGGGTTTAAAATTGTTTGAGAATTACATCAGTGAGACTTATCCTCAAAAGGAAAATCAGGCCACCAACCCCGAACACCACAGTGTAAGAGCAGCGAGGGATAATGCTGCTCTCTAGCTTAATGTCGTATGCCCAATCGTTTGTTAAAATTCTTTTTAAATGGACTTCCGTCTAGAGCTAAACAAGCAAAACAACAACAACAACAACAACAACATAAGTGCCACCTTGGAAACCAGAGGGGTTCGTTTTTTTTAGGGTCAAGTCCTGCTAAGCTGACCTGAGGCTGGGGAGAAGGTTAAGGTCCCCAGCATCCCTAGCCAAAGAAGTCACAGAGGAACATCCGCATGTCACCAGTCACAGCAAGTTCCCCACCAGAATGCAAATATCAGGCTCTCAGTACTGAACGTGAGACTACAGAATGTTAAAATCAGGAAACTGCCAAAGGAACCTCAAGAATACATCCCTTAAAAACGGAAGGTAGAGCTCTGGGGTGTAGCAGGTGTAGCTCAGTGGTACAGCACTTGCCTAGCAAGTGTGAGGCCTTGGATTCCATCCCCAGCACCAAAACAAACAAACAAACAAACAAACAAACAAAAAGAAAAAAAGAAGAAGAAGGAAGGTATCAAGAAGTTTTGGGGACTTGGGTATAAGATAAATAAAATTATGATAGTTTGCCGGTAAAGTAAAAGAGTAAAGAGAAAACAGGGACACACAGGGAGATGCTGTAGCAGGAATGAGTTGAAATATAGGCAAAGGTAAACAGGTTATGGAAAGAGATAAGTAAGTGGAAAGAAAAGTTCTAGGTTGTAACTAAGACACACAGATAAGGGTTGTCTAACTCCTGCACTGAGCCGAGGTGTAGCTCGGTTGGTAGAGTGCTGCTCTGCATGCTCTGAGGACCTGGGTTCGATTCCCAACACTGCAAAAATGGGAGAAGGACCTGGCAGCCCACTCCTGAAACAATCAGCCATTGAAAACCCAATGAGTAGCAGAGAAGCACTGACATACTGCCAGACACGGCACAGTGTCGGGAGTGTTTTGCTCTGTTGTACATTGGCAGCACCTAACAACAACATACTCCTGTGCTGTCATGTACAAAGCTTACACAATAGCATCAGGCAGTTAGGAAAGTATTATTCTCCCAAGTCTACAGATGAGCAGACTAAAGCCCAGAAAGGCTCAGAGGCCCAAAGTCACAAAACTAACAGCTAGTGCTTTCCTTGACTCTGACCCTCTGGTCTTTTTCCATTAAAGTGCTCTAACTCTGATTCCTTAAGCCATTTGAAGGAAAAAGAAGTCAGAAAGTGTCCTATTTTTCTTTTCTCTCTTGTACATCTATTATATATATAAAAAATCAGACTTCAAATGTTTTTCTCCTATTTGGAAGATGTAATGAATTTTTTACCCTTCTGGTGCTGGGAATTGAAGTCAGGACTTCGCACATGCTAGGCAAGTGCTCTAAGACTGAGCTCCGTCCTCAGTGGGAAGGTATAATTAAGCCATTGCCCGACTCATAGCGACCCTCATGGGGTTTTCAATGGCTGACTGTTTCAGGATTGCCTTGGGAGTGGATTGCCACGTCCTTCTCCCATAATTAAGCCATGAGAAAAGAAATAACTAATTTAGGTTGGTTATCAGATTATTTTTGAAATGATACCATAATTCTCCTCCTTCTCAGTCAGTATCTAGGCAAATATAAAAGTTAGGGGCAAATGGTAGGCCTTCCAGAAGGATGGAGTGAGATGCTCCATTCTTTCCTGCTCTATTTCATTCACCAAAACAAAATAGAAAAAATGCCATATTCCATTTAGAGACCTGCTCCTGGGACCAGAGAGGGTTTAAGGGACACACAAAGCTGTCTGTGGCCTCAAGTGGAGTTATTAACCTAAGTGAGAAAACAAGATGGAAAGAACAATAGGTGCAGAATGTACCAAGCAGAAGAAATGAATACTGTGTTTACCAGGATCTTGATTTAAAGAATAAAATAGACTTGAGAACCAGAGTGTCTCTGGGCAGGGTGTATTGAGTTATTCTGTAGGAGAGACTGCATACTCAATCTTATCCTCTCATAAATTAGTTCCTGTTTTTTGGACCTGCTCCAGCTCTAGGTGAATACAACCCAGAGCCTTATATGTACCGAGCACATCCTTTACCAGTGAGCTCCCCCGCTTAGCCCTCTGGGCAGGATTTTATGTAAAGTATATTATTGGTCTGAAGATGAAAGTCCATTGGACTGATTAGCTCCCTGTTTGTTCAAAACATTTTGGAACTTCTTCCCTTAGACTAACAAAATTTCAATCTTGGACATTTCCTCCCATCTACCAAATA
Organism: Pedetes capensis; assembly: GCA_007922755.1. Lineage (NCBI taxonomy): Eukaryota > Metazoa > Chordata > Mammalia > Rodentia > Pedetidae > Pedetes > Pedetes capensis. The sequence continues at coordinate 2,767 of VMDO01012750.1, forward strand.
TAGGTAATTTCCTTCCTTTGGCTTTTTGGTTCAACTTAAGCTTGTATGCCCTTTCTCTTTGTTTTCTTTTTTCCTTTTTCTTTTCTTTCTTTGTTTTTTGAGTACAGTTGGCTAAGAGTACATCTATTTGTCTAGCTCCACTTAACTTGAATAAGTCTTACTTAAACTAAGAAAACACTAACTTAGAAATAAAAACTGTTCCTAGACCAGTCCAGAGGGTCAAGTCCCCACAACCATGTGACTCTTCCCTGATACCAAGGCAGAGGACGCATTAACCTAAGCACCTCCTCTGTCCTGTCCTGAGAGGGTGCCCCCAAGGTTCAACTCCATTATTTTCTCCAGCCTGGAAAAAGTTAAATCCTATCAGTGCAGGAAATTGAAAAATTCCCTTCTCAGGAGATGGTCAGGCTAAGAATTATTCCCCAGGGGTGAGGGGCCTCCTCTTGGAGCTGAGAGGATGAGGCTGGTGTCCCCCCACCCCCATCCCTCCATAATCCCATTAAGCAGCTCCTAGCAGAATCTGGTGGTAAAGAGGTGGCCGGAAGATAAGAAGCCTTTGATCTACGTGTCACTTGAAGGCAGAGGTGAAACTCTGATCTTACAGGCCAAGGGCTCATCAGCATAATCAATCATGCAGCGTGAGGACACTGTAAGGAGCCCACAGCCCGGTCAGCCTGGTATAGTGGGGAACAGTTGATACCAAATGCCCCTTGGATGTGGGTGACGTCTCACCTCACTCGAGTGGAAGCAGTTTAGTCTGTTCACTAGAAACCATCCCGTCTCCACCACAAGCTTGATCTCAAGGGTTGGAGGGAAACCCTCAGTCACTCACTGGCCCAGCCAAAGAGCCCAGGGTCACTCTCAGAGCAATTAAAAATCAATCTCATGACACCCTTTGGGGAGAAAAGGACGCGAGACAGCGGCTTTTCATTAGCCAGGAAAATTAAATGGAAACCTATCGTGAGCAGAGCACTCACTGGCCGATGCCGGCCCAGTCCCCTGTGGCTGGCCCGTCTAGATGAGTAAATAGGCTTTTTTTGTCTAGTAATTTCATCAATGACTGAAAGAGAGATGTTAAAATCTCCAGCTGTGGGTGTGGGTTTATCTATTGCTCCCTTAAAGTCTGTCAATATTTCTTCCTCTGTGTAAGCTCCATTACTAGGCGCATAGTTTTATGACTACTGTATGTCCCTCTTTTACTTCTGGTCCTATTTATCATCCTGAAGTCTATTTTATCTTGTGTTTATACACCCACTCCAGCTTTCTAAAGCATATCACTTATATGACATACTTACTCCATCTTTTTTTGCTTTCAACCTATAGGTATTTATATTTAAAGGCAGCATGTAGTTGGGTTTTTCCCCCAGTCTAAGAATCTCTGTCCTTACATCGGAGTGTTTAGCCCATTCATATTTAATGATAATTATTGATATATTTGGATTTGACCGTGAAACTCTAATTTGTTTTCTGTAATTCCCCTCCATTTAAAAAATTTCTTTGGATCCTCCTTTCTTACTTTCTTCTGAGTGAATTAAATATTATTTGGAATTCTATCCTTATTTCTCTTCTGTCTTTTTAAGCTATGCTTCTGCATTTTTTCCCCAGAAAAACGAATATGATTTTTAAGGGAGCAAATCCAAATATCCTTGCACCTGCTGCCTTAGGGTACAGTATCAACATATTACATGATGCACAGTAGTCCCCCTTTATCCAGTTTTGCTTTTTGCAGTTTGCGTTACCCTACATTAACGGTTCGTGCAGCTGTAGCCCTGTGGCATCTGATCCCGTCAGATCTTGGAAGCTAAGCAGGGTTGGGCCTGGTTAGTGCTTGGATGGGAGACCGCCTGGGAACACCAGGTGCTGTAGGCTTGGGAGAAGGACCCAACAACCCACTCCCAAAAATCAATCTGTCATTGAAAACCCTATGAATAGCAGAAAAGCACTGACAAAGTGTTTTGCCTGTTGTACATAGGGTCTCTATGCGTCAAATATGGACCTGACGGCACCTAACAATGACAACATTAACAGTAGTCCAAGAGTATTTGATAGAAAGTCCCAGAAATAAATAATTCATAAGTTTAAATAACATTTATTGCAGTATATCATCATGACTGCTCCATTTTATTGTTGTTGTTGTTGTTAGGTGCTGTCCAGTCATGTCTAACTCATAGAGACCCTCATAGAGTTTTCAATAGAGTTTTCATAGAGTTTCACTTATTGTTTCAGGATTGTTTTCTGGAGTGGACTGCCACATCCTTCTCCCATTAGTTATTGTTAAGCTCGCATAGTGCTTTATCTATAAGTTAAAATTCATCGTAGGCATGTATGCATAGGAAAAACATAGTATATGTAGGCTTCAGTACTATCCCCAGCTTCAGACATCTGTGGAATGTCTTTTAACACAGATAGGAGGGGATTGCTGTAATGGATTACTGAGGAGAGCTGAGATTCTCCCCGACCCCTATCAAATCCTCAACAATAGCGAAAGCCAATTCCTCGTTCCTTCTTTCTAGCCCTTCTATGACTCCACGCTGTAAATGAACTATAGGGGATTCCTTTAAGCAGTCTTTACAGTAACTCTAAGCGCCAGCACCTTCATGGGTTCCATCCTAAGAACTCAGACTTCCACACTTCTATCATGTTTCCTTGTAGCTCTTCCCCAAACTTTCTCTCTACTAGCACAGGATTGCAAACCATTCTAGAATCATGTTTGAAAACCAAGTTTCAGGCCTGGAGAGAACCAAACGAGTAAATCAAAGGTTTGCACGGAGCTCCCTCTTGAGGCAGCCTTTTGAAGATGATGAAAACCCTGTGTTTTATATGGATTTGCCACGAAAGTTCCAGCATCAGGCGCTAAGAAAAGTTAATCCAGAAGATATACTGGATAAATTATGGATGTAAATATCCCCTTAGTAGAAACAAATTCTATCTCTTGGGTGTCAGGGTAATCTGTAGCAGAAAGAAACCAAAACCGCAGTGCTTGACTAAATGCATCCCGTAATAACCAGAAGCTAGAGATAGGCTAAGAACCAGAAAGATACAAGTGATTGGAGAGTTTCAGCAACCCTGCTAGCTTGAGTTATTGCTTTTTCCTTATCTGGAAGATGAAAGGGCAAGATTTCTCCAGGGAGACCAGGTAGGTGTGGGTGTGTTGCGCAGGGCTTAAGGGACTGGGGTCACATGCTGACTCTGCCACTTTCCAATTGTGTGATCTTGGTGAGGTTTTTCACCCCCTTAAGATGTGCAAAATAGGGGTGAGAAGAGAATCCACTGCAGAGGACTGTCAAGAGACCTGAGTCATAAAATGCACAGACAGCCCTTGGCCCATGGGGTAATGCAGAGGGAGCCGGAATGAGTGCCAGGTGCCGCAAATATGATCTACACTTAGAAGAGTCTTTGGAGAGGGGCAGGACACTGCTTTAACAAAAAATCAACACATCAGCTTCTGGTGCCCTAATTACTGCACATTCTCAACCGCCCACCTCTCCATATATATATATATATATATACATTTCCCCCTCTCACTCATTTCCCCTTCTCTCTCTCTATATATATATATACCTGAACACACACATATACATATATACACACACATATATCCATGTATATTATATAGAAATATAAACATTATACATATAAACAAAACTTGGGGAAGGGGCCATTTTCCTGATGTTTTTAGAGAATGTCTCCCTTTCCTACCCAGCTGCTGTTGGGGTAAAGGGCAAAATCTTGATGTGTCAAAAGCATGAAAGAGATTGTTTTCTGAAAAAACTCCAATGGGATCATAAAACTGTAGGCTGGGTTACCCTCCATTCCAACAGATAGGTTTGTATTAATCTGTAAGTTATGGTTTGTTCTATACCAAACTACTTCCACTTTTAACTATATCCATCTCCTCTCCTGATCTTTATTTATATTGCAGTACTGGGGGCTGAACCCAGGGCCTTGCACATACTTTGCATATATTTCTATATACATATAGAAATATAAACATTATACATGTTTTCTTTAACCATCATTCCAGACATCATCTACTAAGTTAAAACAATGGCAAACTCCTATCAGGCGGTGTGTGTGTGACCACTGAGCAGCAAGTTCCATTCAGGGCAAGAGTCAGTTAAGCCTCAGCTCCACTAAATGTCCTGGCACAGCCAGAGGGACCTGCCCTCCTGACACGAGCTGGAGATGAGGAAGACCACTGTCTGCTGGGATTTGTGACTGACCCAGTGTCCCCAGGACTGAGAGGTCCTTGTCGGGGCCCTCTCCAGTCAGCTCTGAGCCCCCTATTTGATATGGGCGCTTGTTTGCTAGTTTGCTTTAGGTCCCCACTTCTGCCCATGTATTCAAATGGCAAACAAGCGGGGAGACTGGCAGGAAACTTTGCAAGATTTGAACAGTCTTGGAGAAAGACGAAGGAAGAAGAGGCAGCGAGAGAATGACCATCTTTCCAAATGATGGAGTGGGAGGTGTTGGGAAAACACCAGAAAGGAAGCAAGGTAATGATGAAACTGGAGAAAGACGAGGAAGTAAAACAGGACCTGAGAGGTGGGGTCATGTGGAAGGTGGAGCAGCGCACTGTGGTAAGAAGCTGGCCAGAGGCCTGGGCGTTTCTACAGGGCAGGCCTGTCACCAGGGAGCCCGCAGGGCCGCTGCAGACCTTCAGCAGGTGTAGACTGCAGAGCATTGGGGCACGCAGAGCCTTAAGACACACGCCAGGCATCCTCCTCGGGCCTCACTGCGATTTAAAGATCAGGAGGAGCGGCCCAGTGTCCCACGCCTATAATCCCGGCAACTCAGGAGGCAGCGGCAGGGGGATCACAAGTTTGAGGGCAGAGGCAGCCTGCGTAACTTAAGCCAGACCCTGTCTCAAGATAAAAAATGAGCTGGAGGTGTGGCTCCGTGGTAAAACCCTGGCAAAGTATGCGCAAGACCCCGGGTTCAGCCCCCAGTACTGCAATATAAATAAAGATCAGGAGAGTAGATGGATGTAAAGGCAGAAGTAGTTTGGTATAGAACAAACCATAACGTATAGATTAATACAAACCTATATGCTGCAATGGGCTGGGATTTAGCTCAGTTGGTAGAGCACTGCTGTGCAGTCTCTGAGAAGGACCTGGCAATCCACTCCCAAGGCAATCCGGAAACAGTCAGCCGTTGAAAACCCAATGAGGGTCGCTATGAGTCGGACACTACTTGACGGCACCTAACAACAACAATGTAAGCTGGAGTGGAGGGTAACCCAGCCTACAGGTTTATGATCCCATTGGAGTTTTTTCAGAAAACAATCTCTTTCATGCTTTTGACACAGCAAGATTTTGCCCTTTGCCCCAACAGCACCTGGGTGGGAAAGGGAGACACTCTCTAAGAACATCAGGAAAATGGCCCCTCCCCCAAGTTTTGTGAACTCTTTCGGGCTCACCCCCTAGCCATTCAAAGTGCCTCTGACATGTAAGTCTTCCCCTGGGGAGCAGGGGTGCTTATGGGACGTGCAGAAGCCTCCAGAGGGCACCAGACATTGCCCCCAGGGGGAGCCCAGACTCATGGCTCACTACCCACAGACCACCGACCTTCCACCAGGAGTCTCTCACCAGCTCTGAAGGTGACAAGACCTGGTGGCCCGACAGGCCACAGGACAGGGGAGGCAGCTTGCCCAGGACCAGGGCGCAGCTCTCTCTTAAGGATGGGCCCCCCTGCCCGCTGCAGCAGACAGTCTGTGTGCACTTTCCCACCTTCCTCTGGGGACCTGGGAAGGCCTGGGAAGATCCCCAAGGTGAAAAGAGAAGCCACACATTGTATTTCCTGATGGCCCCACCGCATCTTTTCACTTCTGGACAGGCCCTAGATGGGAGACTAGAAAGAAAGGTGATAAGCAGGAAGCTTTGAAAACCAGGAACAAGCTGGGTGTGGTGGCTTGGGAGGCGGAGCCAGGAGGATCACAAGTTCAAGACCAGAGGAAGTCTACGTAACTTAGTGAGACCCTGTCTCAAAAAGTAAAGAACCAGAAAAAAAAAAAAAAAATGGGCTGGGGATGCAGCTCAGTGGTCCAGCACTTGCACAGCATGCAAGCACAAGGCCCTGGGTTCAACCCCTAGTACTGCAAAAAAAAAAAAAAAAAAAAAAAAGAAAGAAAGAAAGAAAGAAAGAAAACCAGGAACAAGCTTGCATTTCCACAATGAGCCATTGTGTGGGTGGTCATCCTGGCCACAGAGAACCGTTTTCATGAGAGCTGCTAGTGAGTCTGTGGAAATACTGTATGTAGTCTCACGAGATGACTTGTGTGTGTGAGAGAGAGAGTGAGAGCAAGAGAGACAGAGAGAGAGAGAGAGAGAGAGAGAGAGAGAGAGAGAGAGAGAGAGGTAGTCTGTAGTTCAAAAGCACCAGCACGAAAATCTTGAGTTCTATTTTTAAAAACTGTTGTTGTTCTTAGGTGCCGTCGAGTCGGTGTCTGACTCATAGTGACCCTAGGTACAACAGGTGAAGCCCTATTGTCAGTGCTTCTCTGCTGTTCATAGGGTTTTCAATGGCAGATTGATTTTTGCGAGTGGGTTGCTGGGTCCGTCTCCCAAGCCTACAGTATCTGGTGTTCCCAGGCGGTCTCCCATCCAAGGACTAACCAAGCCTGATCCTGCTTAGCTTCCGAGATCTGCTGGGATCAGACGCCACAGGGCTATGGTTGCAGGTATTTTTAAAAATTACCTTTCAATAATTCCAGTTTACATTCTATGACATGGGCAACTATAATGATATAATGATCCCTCCCTTTTTTTGGGACAGGGTCTTGCTGTGTAGCCCTCCTGGAACTCTCTACATAGATCAGGCTGGCATAGACCAGTCTAGCTTTGAACTGGCATCAATCCTCCTGCCTCAGCCTCCTGAGTGCTGGGATTACAGAACCCAGGGCCTCAGGGCATGCTAGCCAAGCACTCTACCAATTTAGCTAAGCCAAGCCCTGATCCCCAGGTTCTGATAAGGACACAGGCGCTTTTGGCCAGTGATGTTCATGTCCTTCCTAATGATAATGTGTCTGAAGCCACAGAGCATGCTCAGGTTGGACTCCTCCTTCAGGTGGAAAGCCAGTGGAAATCTATTTTGAGAGGAAAGATTTCAGATCAAGGTCTTCTTCCAATTTATATGTAGAAAAAAGTGAGTTTTTAGAAACTGTGTATTTTCACACAGAAATCATTGGGATTGCAGAAAAGCCTTTGGCACAATGCCATGTTGCCCCTGCACTGTGTCAGGGTGCACTGTGACCTCAGGGAGAAGGAAGGGTCAGATGGAAGGGAAAGGGGCAGAAGCCACCGGTGCCTGGGGGCGCCCTCTCCGTGGGGAGGAGAGTCAGGCCACATGAGGGGAACCACTCGCTGGCTTGCTAATGCCAACAGCATCAGGGCCTGGGCCACAAAGCATGCATGGCCCACTGCCAGGGGAGTCGAGAGTCAGAGGTCTGGAAGCTTCCAGCCTTTGCCATGAGCCTGGAGAACCCATGGACCCCCCAGGGTGGTGTGGCCGCCCTGTCCCACCTGGAGGTTTTCAGTATGGCGGCCACACTCCCTCCTCTCGCTGCTTTCTGGGTTTCCCTTGGTGGCCTTCAGAGGACAGACAGCACTGCTGGGGAGACCCAGGTTTGTCTCGGCGGCACCCTCTCCTTTCCTGATCTGCCTATTCTGCCCTGGCTTTTCCAAGGAACCTGGCCAGTTCCATTACCAAATCACCAATGCTTGCACGCATGTCACTAGTGGGTGCGATTGAAGAGGGAGGGAGGTGGGTGCCTCCTTCCACAGGAACCCCTTCCCCATAGCAGTGCCTTCCAACCAGAGCCTGTCCCTGCTGGGGTCACCTGCCCTAAGTGACCCTACAAACACCACTAGCCGGCCACTCCCCAACAGAGAGGGGATGGGGAACTGTTTCAGCGCCCACCAGCTGTGGGCGGAACCTGCCTCTGCCCAGCTGTTGTTCACTCGGTGACTCTATGGATCCCAAGCCTTGCCATTGATCTGCCCTTCACTCACCCACTTTCCAAACATTTCTCTGCACCATAGGATGAACAGATACAGGAAGAAAACAGGAAACGTGAATCAGTTTTTTGAGGGGTGGGGATATTGATGAAAGGCAAGCTTTCCAACATCCCCTATAGATTATCCGTCCCTGAGTTCTTCATTAGTCCCTCCCATCGGAACAGGCTTTGGTTGGCCACAGGAGAGCCATGGTGTGGCTTTTCCGGGTTAGAGGATCTGTGCTTAGACCCAGACGGCACAGGGGCTCCTCACGCATGGCTGGAAACGCAGCATGCTGCAGGAATGGCCGAGAACGCAGAACAGCGCCTCTGCTCAATGTGGGCGTGAACATTCCGATGGCAGAGACCAAGGCGCGCATGATTCTCTCACCAACGCACACTTGTCACAGCTTTGGTGACACACGACTGACATCAGTCTGGCTTGAATGAAAAGATCACGAGCACCTTTGCCTGGTGTGATCCTAAGGTCTTCAGACCCTGGCTCCACACAGGCACTCTGAGGCCCTATCGGCTGTCCTAGAGAGGCACACGAGGGTCTCATCTGTGCTATCAAGGCCCCGCCCACCCTGCCTCAAGCTGAGGTCCTCATCATGCTAAGCAGCATCTGCCCCTTTGGCCTATGGTTGAATAGTATTTTTTTTGGGGGGGGGGATTAAGTTCAGATTACAAATCAAGAACTGGCTGGGTACCATGGTGAACACCTACCATCTCAGTGATGTGGGAGGCTGAGGCAGGAGGAGCATGCGTTGGGGCCAGAGGTAGCCTGTGCCACTTAGCAAGACCCTGTCTCAAAATAAAAAAGAAAGAAAGAAAGAAACTGGTGGTGCAGCTTGCCTAACATGCACAAAGCCCTGGGTTCCACCTCTCAATACTAAAGAAAAAAAATCAAGAGCTGAATTGGCACCAAGAGGCACCGGCATTTATTTGTACCACATAGATCCCAAAATACCAAGCAGCATCGTATAGTTGTGACTAAAGATCAAACACATGGCTGAACCAGCATTCATCTTGGTACTAACTTCTGGACAGCAACAACAGCTACAAAGGATGACTTACTATGTTGTAGGTTCCAGGCGAAGTCCTTTCTAGACAGTGTATCACTTGTGCCTCCCAAACAATCACATAGAAGGTCTGTCATTCCATTACCTGTTTCTGTGCATGATTCTAAGGGGGAAGGGAGGCAAGGAATGGGAAATATAGACAGCTCTGTAAAACAGAGAGCTTTAGACATTGGTATACAGGGCAGTGATGATGGTGATGATTGTAGGGATACCTCCCAGAGAGGAGGGGAAAGGGCATGACTGAGTCCGCTTGGCTCAAGGCTTCTCTAGCCCACCTCAAGGCCTAAGGCTTGCCTACAACTCAGTCAATAGCTTGCCGTTGGCACACCTAGCTTGAGCCCACAAGGTCAAGGCAAGATGGCCCCCAAACTGCTCACTATGGCACACCCAGCTTGAGCTTACAGGGTCAAGGTCAAGAGGTGGGGGCAGGATGGCCCTGCCCAATGCAGCCAGGGTGTGCCCCTCCTCCACTCTCTAGCCATCTGATAGGTTACTTCCTTTCACCTCATTTGAATAAGTCACTGGATAGGTTACGCCCTAGTCACCCTATGTCTCCTGATTGGCCAGTCATCTAGCATCTCTGATTGGCTACGCCTTATGGTGAAGCAGCATCTGATTGGTTCTGCTCTATCATCCAATCAGAGACACCCTAGCCCCTGATTGGCTAACCAAATGCTTATAAGCACAGTACGTAAGAGCCCAGTGAGCCACTGGATGGAGCGGTTGAACTGAACTGCTGGATGGAACTACTGCACTGAGCTGAGCTGAGCCCAACTACAAAGAGCCATGACCGACAGAGCTATAACACTGAGCTATAACACCTAAGAGCTGTAACACTGAGCTGTTGTCAACAGAGCTGTTCAGAAACGACATCATTAAGCAGAGCAGCCATCGGGGAAATAAAGCTGAGCTGTTGCCATCCATCCAGCCTCCCAGAGTGTGGTATCTCTGTCATCAAACCAACTTGAGAGTAGCGGGTCCCCGTCCTCTATTCTGTGTGGGGTTTCAGCTCCAGGGCCCAGAGCAGAGCACAACAACCAGAGCAGAGAGTGTCCCTACAGATGATGATGATGACAAATGTGATATGACCAGGGACATATGCTATTCACTACGGAATGTTTAGGCAGTTGGATCCACTCCTAGGTCACACATTTCCTTGGCATGGACTCTCAAATGGTGTGCTATTAGGATTATGGAAACTCACCAGGGACCATAATGAACAATGCTAGATTCTGTTTCAATACAAGGAAAGGTAAACGAAGCAAAAGACCTTTTCAAGTTGTGACCACAAAGCTTAAGCACATGGGAAGAGTCAGAGTGCCGTTTCTGGGTGCCAACTGAAATATCATGGGGAACAACCAGCCACAGCTCCGGACCCATGGCCCATACAGATAATCTGTGATCAAATTCGGAGCTGTGCTTGCGGGAAAGTGACTTCATGCCACAGGGTGAGGTGACCGGGGAGCTGACCTTGAGGGGAAGGATCAGGGAAACCCCCACCTCAGGGGAGCTCTATCTGAGGCGGGAGCTGAGGGGTGAGTAGCAGTTGGCCAGGCAAAGGTTGGGAAGAGACAGGACACATTTCAAAAAGGCATGAGATCTGAAGAAACAATGTCCCCAAAATTGGAAAGCAAAGGTGCAATGCTGAAATTAATAACTGCTTCTTGTTGTTGTTGTTGTTGTTAGGTGCTGTCGAGTCGGTATCCGACTCATAGCGACCCTCATAGGGTTTTCAATGGCTGACTGTTTCGGGATTGCCTTGGGAGTGGATTGCCAGGCCCTTCTCCCATTTTTGCGGTGCTAGGAATTGAACTTGGGACTTCAGAGACTGTAGCACAGCATTCTACCAACTGAGCTAAATCCCAGCCCAATAACTGCTTAATAAGAAGTAAATAAAGCAAAGCACCTGCAAACCTTATTGTTAGGGTTTGTTATTGTTAGGTGCCGTTGAGTCGCGTCCGACTCATATCGACCCTCATAGGGTTTTCAATGGCAGATTGTTTCTTTCCAGGATTGCCTTGGGAGTGGGTTGCCACCTCCTTCTCTCATTTTTGCGGTGCTGGGAATAGAACTTGGGACCTCAGAGACTGCAGAGCGGTGCTCTACCAACTGAGCTAAATCCCAGTCCATTGTTAGGGTTTAGGGGTCACAAAGATGCCTGCACTGGAGAAGAAAGCACAGGTTCCCATGCATTGCCTGCCCTGGACTTCCAGAGCCCCCAGGAACTGCCTGGGACCCACACATACTCTCAAGGAGCTCCCTGTAGTCAAATAAGCTCAAAAGCTGACATACAAAAAGCTTTAACATATACATACATATGTATTTAAATTTTTATTTATTTTATTATTATTTTTGGCCAGGGTCTTGCTGTGTAGCCCAGGCTGGCCTGGAACTCACTATGTAGCCCAGGCCAGTTTCAATCTCCTGACCCTCCTGCCTCAGCCTCCTGCGTGCTGGCAGTACAGGTATGTGCCACCACCCTGGCAGTTAAAATAGTCTTCCATTCTCCCCCCAGATTTAGCATGGCAAGGGGGCACATGTTAATGTGTGATACTATATGAGCTGCAAGCTTTCAAAATAAACATGCCTTAGGCCCCAAATGCCTGGAGAGAGGTGCCAGGGCGGGGCATGGTGGCAGCGCTACGAGCACGGCTGCACAGCTTGTTCCTGGGAACCCAGAGAACATGGGAAAATGAAGAGGTAGGTGTGGCCCTGTAAACACTACGCTTGTTGTTGTTAGGTGCCCTCGAGTTGGGTTTGACTCATAATGACCCTATGTACAACAGAAGGAAACACTCCCCAACACTGTCCCAAGCCCAGCCATATGTCAATGCTTCTCTGCTATTCATAGGGTTTTCAACAGATGATTGTTTTGGGAGTGGGCTGCCAGGTCCTTCTCTCATCTTTGCAGTACCGAGGATCAAACCTAGGACCTCACAGAGTGCAGAGTAGCACTCTACCAACTGAGCTATTTTACTGATTTTTTTTTTTTAAGGTGCTAGAGATGGAACCTAGGGTCTTCTGCATGCTAGCAAGCCCTGTGCCACTGAGCTGCCCCCCAACCTGGGTCCCCTTCTTGAGAGAAAGGGTTAAGTGTGTGCAGGGGTCTCCAGGTGGCCATGGGGACCTTGGTGTGGAAACTGCAGGGAGGAGGCTCAGAGGCCAGCCGGCCTTTGAGGAAGCTGTCATAAGAATCCAGGGAAGAGATGATGGTAGTTTGCATTAGGACGCATGGCAGAGGTGGGGAGAGTACAGATTGGAGGATCTGTAGGTCTTACAAAAGTAAATTCCCTGAGTGCTGAGTTTGAGTCTTTATGTGGAATTCTGTTCCCTAGTCAACAGTCTTCTATCAACGGATGTTCTAGAATATTTCATAGTCTGCCCAGGGCTGGTACGAAAGTATATCAGAGAACACTAGCATTCTAGGGAGCAAACTGAAAAATACCAGGAAAAAACAGAGGCCTGGGAATATGAGGTGTAGTGGGTCGAATGGACAGACAGGCCCATGTCCTAACATATGGAACCCATTACTGTGACCTTATCTGGAAAAAAGGCTTATGCAGATGTCATTAGGTTATAGCATTGCAAGACTAGATCATTCTGGATTTCTTGGGTGGATCCTAAACCTAATGACAAGTGTCCCTTTAAGAAACAGAAGGTGAGATGACAGAGAACTGGAGGTCGCCATGTGAAGAGGGAGTCATGAGAAGATTGTTTGTGGTGAGCACAGAGAAAGATATGAAAGGGGTGTCAAGAGGGGCCCCAAACTGCAGAGCATTCATCCTCGCATATTCCTTGCATGCCAGAGGCCCCATTACCTCAGCCTTTGGGTCCCCCGACGTGAGGCTGGCCATGGGGACTTGGGCTTTGCTGCTCTCCCTGCACGGCACCGTCCGGCCCCACCACGGGAAGGTGGCTCTGCAGCCACTGAAACCAAGCTTAACAAAAGGGGGCTGGGTGGGGAGTGAGACCTGGAAGGAGGACGTGGGGACTCGGCCTGTCTGGGAAGGGAATTTCAGAGCAGTCAGGAAAGAGGGGAGAAAGGCACCGGAGAGGTCGAGAACCTCTGCAAAGCCCTGGAGATGCATGAAAGGGACACTCTCCAAATTCTGAAAAGGAGGATCTTAGTTTCCCACCTTCCCAGTGCCTTTTCCTCCAATCTCGTCCTTCCAAGACCTGGGCGTAAGGGCGCAAGGATCCCAGCTCAGTGTGAAACGCCTGGACTTTTGTACCTGTGCCAGGAATGCTGAGCACAGCGCTAAGGGTTGCACAGAGTGCAAGAGCACATGGTGAGGGGGTCAGCAGGAGCTGTGTTTCCTGCCATGCTGTGCACCCTGGGGACAAAGGGGCCCCTCTGTCATCGGACAAAGGCACAGGCAGTGAAGTCAGCCTGGCCCCAGCCACCAGCACACGCCCAATTGGGTCCTGGCGGTCTTCGGCCAGCAGTAGCACCGAGTTCCTTGCCTCCGTGAGGACGCTCTGTCCCCTGGAGCAGTCTCTAGCTCCCTTCTCCTTCTTTCTATGCCCCCACATAGGCCATAGGTCCTCCTTTCTTGCCAAGTCAGCCCCTTGCAAACACTGCTAGAACAGCTGTGAAACTATCTGAAAAAGGAAATTGTTGTTGTTGTTAGGTGCCCTCGAGTCGTGTCTGACTCATAGCGACCCTCATAGGGTTTTCAACGGCAGACTGTTTCGCGATTGCCTTGGGAATGGGTTGTGACGTCCTTCTCCCATTTTTGCGGTGCTGGGAACCAAACTCAGGACCTCAGAGACTGCAGAGCAGTGCTCTACCAACTGAGCTAAATACTATCATCAAAATACTATACATTCTAAGCAGCGCGAGATCCCCCAACACTTGCCACACAGAAATCATAGGATAGATCTACAGGTCTGTGCGGTAGGCGAAGTCAACAGGTGTGCACCAAACCAAATTCACATTACAGCCATTTCCTAGGCTTTCCCAAGCAGATGGAGGGCGGCAGAGCCGTTTACCCCCATGTTTCCCAGCAGCTGATTTAGGGAAATTGGACTTAACATCTTTTACAACTCATCTAAACTTCAGCAGAATCATTTGTAACATGTTCTTTTCTTACTTGGGCATTGAAAAGACAACTGAGGAAGGTAATGGTTGAGGTCATATGGCAGGGCAGCTGGGGAGAATAAGCAAAGGATGATCATCATTCAAGGTCTTTTGTTTTCATCCCAGGCTTTAAACACGAGCAATCAGGCCTGATTCCGTCCTAGGACAGCATGGTGACCATAGTGCCCTCGTAGGGTTTTCAATGCCTGATTGTTTTATGATTGCACCGCCATATCCTTCTCCCATTTTTATGGTGCTGGGGATCAAACCTGGTCATCAGAGAGTGCAAAGCCATACTCTATCCACTGAGCTAAACCCCAGCCCAGGACAGTTAATAGCAACAGCTTTTTGTTATAAGAAGTTACAACACAGCACCGGCTGTGGTGGCACACGCCTATAATCCCAGCCACTTGGGAGGTGGAGGCAGGAGGATCGCAAGTTCGAGACCAGAGGAAGTCTGCAGAATTTAGCGAGACCCTATCTCAAAAAAAGTAAAAAAATGGGCTGAGGTGCAGCTCAGTGGTCCAGCACTTGCAGAGCATGCAAGCGCGAGGCCCTGGGTTCAACCCCTAGTACCGCAAAAACAAACAAACAAAAAAAGAAGTTACAACATGATTGCACAATGCAAAAGTATTTGACACAGTAAAGTTGGAACTGGATGCGGAGTCTACTTTCAGTCATTTTCTCATTTTGCCCAGCAAGTAATTCCCCCAGACAGGGCCTGTCAGCCCCATTTTATAGATCCTGAAGGTAAGGCTTGTTGTTGTTGTTGTTGTTGTTGTTAGGTGCCATCGAGTCGGTATCCGACTTATAGCGACCCTACGCACAACAGGCGAAACACTATTGTCAGTGTTTCTCTGCTGTTCGTTGGGTTTTCAATGGCAGATTGATTTTGGGAGTGGGTTGCCGGGTCTGTCTCCCAAGGTAAGGTTTAGTGGACGATAAACACCACCATGGGGTGGAGCTGACATTTTCAGTCCGGGCCTCGTTGGTGTGGGGCCTGACCTTCTGACCTCTAGCGTGTCCTTCCCCCCAGAGAGCGGGGATAGGAGACTCGCCGAGCCCCACCCCCCAGGGTTCCCATGGCTGCAGGGTAGCCGTGGGTTTCCTGCCACCCTGACCACATCAGGTGAGCCTGGGTGGTCGCCACTGCTAGGGCCTCCTGCTGGTGACGGTGTGACAGAGTCCCACAAAGGGTTGTGGAATTCCTTCATCCTGCCCACACTGCCTTCAGATCCTGAGCCTGTGTGACAACTAAATTACACTAAAGGAAGAAGAGGGAGGTCCACGCTGTCCTTGCTGCACCTAGGCCTTGGTCTCCTTTAACCCTTTGGTGGCCCGCTTTTCCGGGGCCTGGGGCCTGGCAGACCCGCTAGTCCCCCTGCCGGCTCAGCTCTGCGTCCCAGGGTGGCATAAGGAACTTTGCAGCAGGCACAGCAGCGCTGCCTTCTTCCCGGGGCCTTGAGGAGATCAACCGTCCTCAGGTAAAGGAAAACGAGCCTCCCGCATCCCAGTGGTCTCATCCACTCTGGGCCGTGAATCAGCTGAACTAGGCGGCTCGAGCAGCCCTGCCACCAAGGACACTCTGGCTGCTGTGGGCCACCGAGGCCAGTGTGGCCACCAGAGCTCCACTCCCACTGCTCCTAACTGCCCTCGTACTTTCCAACGGTTTCCTTGGTGATAAAGTTGATTCTTTGGAGGGTTACCAAGCTCTTTGGAAATCGCATAAAATGTTACGACCCTCATCAAACAAGAATTCAAATATGCCAAAGATGCTGTGTGGGGCTGGGGTTAGCTCAGAGCACTTGCTCTGTGTGCTCTGAGTCCCTGGGTTTGAGCCCCGGCACTGCAAAAATGAGAGAAGGATCCGGCAGCCCACTCCCAAAACAATCCTCACATAATCAGCCATCAAAAACCCTAAAAATAGCAGAGAAGCACTGATATAGTGCTGGGCATGGCACACTGTCAGGGAGTGTTGTACAAAAGGTTGCTATGAGTCGGATCTGACTCGATGGCACCTAACAACAACAAAGAGGCTGCACAGAAGTTCAGAGTGTTCACAATTATGAATCCCTGGAGTTCAGGTGGTGGCTTGGGTTCCTTTCTTCTCTGACACTTCTTTCTATGGCCTTGTCCTGGAGGAAGCCAAACCATGACTCTCCCCTCCACACCCCTCTGCACGCCTATCAAGGACTACATTCCACTTCCTGGGCAAGGTGAGCGCTTCTGTCCTGCCCCAAGTCTGTGTGACAGGGATCACATCCATCCCAACAGGCACTGGGTTTATCACTCATGTTTTAAACATGAAGTTAATTTTTGCTTATTTGAGATAAATGCGAAACAGATAATAAAAAAAAAATGGGAGGGGGGGTATAGTGGCGCACCTATGATTCCAGCTACTGGGGAGGAAGATCTTTTGAGCCTAGGAGTTCAAGACCAGCTTGGGCAGCATTCCCAAAAGGGGTGGGTAAGACTTGGAACGAAGGAGAGACCACTAGATTAAAATACAACAAGGTGTGAGCCAAGCACGGTGGCGCATGCCTGTAATCCCAGCAGCTCTGGAGGTGGAGGCAGGAGGATCGCAAGTTTGAGACCAGAGGCAGTCTGCGCAATTTAGCAAGACCCTGCCTCAAAAATTAAAAAAATTGTGCTGGGGGTGCAGCTCAGTAGTCCAGCACTTGCACAGCATGCAAGTGGGAGGCCCTGGGTTCAACCCCCAGTACCAAAAAAAAAAAAACAAAAAACAATGAGGTATTGGTCAATGTGCCAAGAACCTAGGAAAAGATAAGCCCTGCCCTGTCGCTTCCCTTCTCACTTCTCTGCCTCCTCAGGGCCATCCCTGGGCCCTGGGCTACCATTGCTGTGAGCAGCAACATATCCAGCAACCCCATGAAGCCAAGCAGGCCTTGTCAAAAGAGTGCCCTTTCCAGCTCTCTTCAGATTTATCTGCCAAGCAGATCCTGGTCACCCCACCCTGGGAAAACAGATGCACACAATGGCTTTATCGTGGAGTATGAGGCTGTATCATTCTTTCCAAAAGCTCACACTAGACGAACCATTCAATTGCCCAGGAAAAAGAAAAGCAAGCATGTCCTGTGAGCCTGGGTGTCACCCCTACATGTTCTTGCTTCCATTAACCTGACATCGCTTAATCACCTGCTGTTTCCATGTCTTTATTGCACCTTAGGGATACATGGCAGCTCCCATTTCCCGAGTGCCCACTCTGAGCCAAGCCCATGACGTCACTGATCGCACATTGTACAGATGAGAGAACTACTGGCATGGTTATCTGTCTCATGCAGTC
Organism: Pedetes capensis; assembly: GCA_007922755.1. Lineage (NCBI taxonomy): Eukaryota > Metazoa > Chordata > Mammalia > Rodentia > Pedetidae > Pedetes > Pedetes capensis. The sequence continues at coordinate 20,226 of VMDO01012750.1, forward strand.
GAGGAAACTGAGGCTCTGTGTGGTTAACTCACTTGTCCCATATCACACAACTAACAGGAGGCAGAGGTGGGACTCAGGCCGTGCCTGCCTGCCTGCCTCCCTTCCTTCCTTCCCTGTAGTCCAGTGGCTCTCAAAATTGTCTCCACATTGGAGTCCACTTGGGAATATTCCAAAGCTCCCAGCTCCCAGGGAACATCCTCAGAATCATAGTCTTTGGAGAAAGGACATAGGATTTAGTTACTTTTTTTCTTTTTTGGAAGTACTGGGGGTTGAACCCAGGTTGATCCCTCATGCTTACATGTTATGCAAGTGCTGGACCACTGAGCTGCACCTCCTGCCCCTGCCTCTGCTTCCAGTGTTGCTGGGATTAAGGTGTGTGCCACAGTGCCTGGAGGATTCAGTATTTTTTGTAGCTTCCCAGGTGACTAATGTGCAGACAGGTTGGGGAACCCCACGAGAAGTGTTATAAGTGATGTCAGCTGCAAGCAGTCACCACAGAACCAAGTGGACACCAAGAGAAAGGAATAAAAAGGCAGCAAATAGAAGACTGAGCAAAGAGTGGCTGAAGAGACATACCCAAGTGAGAGAATTTATGGGTAATGGAAGAAAATTTGATCAGAGGAGAAATTTCTTTGATGCTGGTCCAGATAACCCCAAGGAGAGAGGGGTCTGCAGTGTCTCAGCGAGTAAGACATGAAGGAGAGTCCATCAGGCACGCCCCTCCTGTTAAGTGGGCTTCCTCTTTGCTCTGCACTGGGGAGGGAGCCACGTTAGGTGACGTCTGTCTAGGTTAGGAACTCTCTGGTCAGTGCTGCCACTGCTCCCATCAGGCACGCGGTACCTGACGCAGGCTCAGGGCACCACCAGGGCCTGGTGGCCTTTCGCATTATGGCAAAAGGAGCATTTACATTAGTGCATCTGAAAATGTACTCAAATTGCTTAAAAACTGGAGATCTGTTGGTAAAACCGCAATCCCCTACTATGTTAGAAAAGAGCTTCCTGGGGTATTATCTTGAATCTCCTCAGTCTGAAGAATCTGATGGTCCAGTTGAGCACACTGAAGTTAGTTGGAATATGAGTAGGATTTTAGTTGAATGGAACGTCACTGCTTGTAGGGTTGGCCGAAGTCCAAGAAAGGATAATTAGCAAATGATTAGTTGCTGGTCATGTTTATACTTATTCAAGTTAATCATCTGCTTTATTTTAGCCAACATGGAACATTCCTGTAATCCCAGAGACTTGGGAGGTGGAGGCAAGAGGATTGCGAGTTCAAGGCCAGACACAGCCTGTGTAATTTAGTGAGACCCTGACTCAAAATAAAAAATAAAAAGGGGGCTAGAGTGCAGCTCCATGGTAGCACATTTGCTTAGCATGCACGAGGACATGGGTGAAACCCTTGAGTAGTTTAAAGAAAAACAAAAAAGCTTTAAGTAACATGTATTGTCTGTCAATAGTGCTCCCTGCTGGTCAGAAATACTTGAATTTCCAAAGCAAATCTACATTTCACAAATCTCATATTCTTATTAGTTAAAACCTGCAGTTAGGTCTGACGCATTCATTTGCTTCAGAAAAAGAAGCTAATGGTGAATTAAATCCACAATTCATGGATTATTAATTGGCTTTACTTTCCTTTTTCATATTTAATACACAACTTTCTAAGCAAGGTGTAATTAGACTGAAAACATTCAGTCAACTTTCTTTTTATGCAACTGTTAATTGGGATAGGGATCTGGGGAAAATAACCTTGTTGCTGTGTACAGTCAAGATGGCCCTAGGAAAATCAAACTCATTTCAGAAAAAAAGGACACTAAGGATAACTTTCTACAAATCCTGCCCCACTGTCTTGCTGAAGTGCATCCTCTTCCATTAAATATCATTTTTTTTTAAATAGGAGAGATTTCTCAAGAGACTGAATTCATGTGGTTTCATAATAGAAACAGTTCCTTATATTTTATATATGATTTTCCACAGGTTGTAATGTGAAAGCCATTGTGTTTGAGAGTATTTTGAGTTTTCCCTACATCTACTTATAGTTGAAACTTGTCACTTCTTATGTTGAATTCAATGGCAGCATGTATGGATGGCAGGACCTGTATCCTAGCTGGAGTTTGTTGTTGTTGTTGTTAGGTGCCATCGAGTTGGTATCTGACTCATAGTGACCCTCATAGGGTTTTCAATGGCTGTTTCGGGATTGCCTTGGGAGTGGAATGCCACGTCCTTCTCCCATTTTTGCGGTGCTGAGAATCAAACTCAGGACCTCAGAGACTGCAGCGCAGCGTTCTACCAACTGAGCTAAATCCCAACCTGGCTAGAGTTTAGCAGTTCAGAAAAAGAGAGGTCCTATTTAGGCTCTGTTGTATGGAATGTCCAACTGAGGAGTATCCTTGTAGACTCGTGTGTGTGTGTGTGTGTGTGTGTGTGTGTGTGTGTGCGTGTAAGAATACATGAAATATTGTAATATTTGAATTCTTTTTTACTTTCAAACCATCTCCTCCTTACTTGAGAATGAGAAGATGATACATTTTCCAAGAATTGTGTTAGTAACCACAACTGTATGTCCAATACCTGTGGCATCATATTATGGGGATCTTTGCTGCTAGGCCACAGAAATCAGATTGGAAATAGTATACTCTGAAGAGAAATGGTTCACTATTATAAGTAAACATAATCCCAATGATTGCAAATACAAATGAAACAATAAGCCTGTTACTGGCTGAGAAATAGCAACAGGATAAACTACAAGAGCTGTTCTCTTTTCTCTACATTCGGAAGTTGAGCTGGTAAGTCATATTCAGGGAAATGACTGATTCACATCTGCTTTGAGAGTCTATTTCTGCCCATCTTTTGCTTACTATGCAATATACTCCTGTATTCCTTTTTAATAAGTGGCTACTAGTCACGTACATGTCTGCAGCCATAGCACCCTAGCATCCAATCCCACCTGATCTCGAAAGCTAAGCAGGGTCGGCCTGATTACTCCTTGGATAGGAGACCACCTGGGTATACCAGGTGCTACAGGCTGGAGAGAAGGACCTGGCAATACACTCCTGAAACAATCCACCATGGAAAACACTATTAATACCAGAAAAGTACTGATAATAGTGCCAAGCATGGGACAGTGTTGGGGAGTGCTTCGTTTGTTGTACACAGGGTCACTATAAGTCCAACTCAACTCAAGGGCACCTAACAACAAACAAGAAGTCACAGGCATAGGCATAACTTTAATGCACAGTTCCATCTCTGATCTCAAGCAGAGTCCTGGGCACACAGTAAGCATTATATAAATTGAGTATTAGAGGAACAAAGAATTATTGGTATCTGAAGACAAATTCACAGTTTCTTCTAAAAAGCCAAGCAGGGGAGCTAGAATCAGCAGGGAGAAGCTGGGGCTTTGCTTGGGGTGAGGCAGCCCACACTGGTTTCTAGGTCCCTGGCTCTCTTAACAGTCCCCAGCCAGGCTTCATCTTTGGGAGTTTTGCTTCTTTATTGACCTAGGAAGGTTCTGATCACTCTGTTAGTCCTCCCATTCCACGAAGTGTGTGCGCGCCTGTGCGTTTACATCTGTGCAGGCAAAGTGAAACTCCTCAGAACCCGGACATTTCCAGCAAAAGTTACTATCTTTTCCTCGTTAACTTTTTCCTTTTCTAGCAGTAAAGAAAGGATGAGAGGTGGGAGGGGTCTACCCTATGTCTGATCACAGTGGCTCTTGACTTTGTCCGTTTGATATCGTGTGTGGGAACTTTTAAATGTCAGTGTAATTCTCTGTGAAGGCTCCTAATTTAGATAGGGATATAGCACAGTCTTCACAAAAGTTTTGCAAAAAAAAAATCTTTTGAATAGCGATTGCTTCTACTCACTAATGTTGTTCTGCTGAGACCAAATTATTAAAGGGGTATTCAGGTTCTTTCCCACCTGTGCCAGCTGATAGTCTCCACCCTCTGGAGGCCACACTTATTTCTAGGACGGACCTTTGAGTGGATTTTAAAATTTACATTTTGTGAATGGTGTCGTTTGAGAAAATATCTCAGTATTTGAACTTGTGTAAAAAGTTTAGATAATAAAGTGTACGCACTTTTTTCTAGTTTATGATCTTTTTTTTCCCCCTAAATTGTAATAGGCACTTGATCTGCTTATATCTTACTGGACTGAAAATAATTGATTTTTGCAGTAAGACAAGAATGTATGAAAATGGGCCTTATTTTATTTCCTTCCAGCTCACAGGTAGAGATTTTTTCTACATATTTTTTAAAAAAACGTTTTGAGCTGGACATGGTGCACGCCTGTAATCCCAGCAACTTGGGAGGCAGAGGGAGGAGGATTGCAAGTTGGAGGTCAGAGCAGCCTGCATAACTTAGCAAGCCTCTGACTCAAAGTAAAGAATAAAAAATGTGCTAGGGGTGTAGCTAAGTAGTAGGGCACTTGCAGAGTACACATGAGGCCCTGGGTTCAGCTCCCAAGTACCACAAAAATAAATAAATAAACCAAGAAATAATGTTTTGAAAGAGAAGTGTGCCTCAGAGGAAATAAGAGGAATGAACATAACATTTCTCACATACACTAAAAGGTGCAATAAATATCTATAAAACAAATAGCATGAGACAGGCTAAACTCTGCCAAGCTGCCTCTGTTTGCAATCTTAAGCAGTCCTCTGAGAGAACATGTAACTATGAAGATGACTGGATTGGATGCTTCTGTGATAGCATGGAATGTTTCTCAATTTTACTAAATGGATGAAGAAATAGCGGATTTGGAAAATTACTAAACGGAAAGAGGATTTTTTTCCTAAGGTATCAAGCTTGACTACTTTCTTAACTTCTTATATTCTTAATCATTTAAAACACAAATTACTTTGGATAATAGCAATAGTCCATGTGTAATTCCTTTGGGGCGGCCATTCTGAAACAGATTTTTTGTTCCATGAAGGATTTATTAACCACAAAGAAACTGCTTCAGACCACCCACCTCATTTGAATGAGATCACTGCACTGGAATTCAAGCGAGAGGCCAGGACTCAGAAAACCAAGCAGGCCAGGCCAAGGCTTCTTTCTAATTGTGTACATGCCAAGTGACTTCAGTGTGTCAAAGTCACCTAATACTCTTTTCAGAGCCAGCTCACAATGGCTGAAGTCCCTAGAGAAGGGTGACTTTTGAAGGGCTTCCTGTGCTACCGATTGCAGGCAGGGGTGGAGGGCGGGTGGAAGGTGGAGGGTAAATATTCACAGGGATCACTAAGAGGGCTGTTCCACGCGGTTAGAGGGAAAACAGCGCTGCTGAAAGGGAATCATCCAGTCACAGAGGCACCGACTTTGCCCCTGGGTTGGTGCCCCGGGGCTCTCGAAAGATGACTTCTCCCACATACGGGCTCTCTATGCGCCTGATCATGAGAAAGGCATCCCCAGCTAAGTCTTGACTGCAGACATAGTCAGTTATGAAGGAATGTTCCTATTTTTAAGTTCCTTTGCTACTCTACTTTCTCTTCCCACTCCATCCATTGAAAAGAACCTAAGACTCTCCTTTTTTTCCTTCCCAATTTTTTGTTGTTGTTAGGTGCTTTCGAGTCCATGTCTGACTCATAGCGACCCTATGTACAACAGGTGAAACACTAGTGTCAGTGCTTCTCTGCTATTCAGAGGGTTTTCAATGGCGGATTGTTTTTGGGGAGTGAGCTGCCGGGTCCTTCTCCCAACTTTCCAATTTAAGAGGTCCAACATCAAAGCTGCAGCCCTGTGGCAGCCGATCCTGTCAGATCTCTGAAGCTAAGCAGGGTGGGGCCTGGTCAGTACCTGGATGGGAGACCGCCTGGGAACACCAGAAGCTGTAGGCTTGGGAGAAGGACCTGGCAACCCCCTCCCAAAAATCAATCTGCCATTGAAAACCCTATGAGCAGCAGAGAAGCACTGACAATAGTGTTTCCCCTGTTGTACAGAGGGTCCCTATGAGTCGGATACCGACTGGAAGGCACCTAACAACAACAACAACATCATCAAAGCTGGGTATGATGGCGTACCCCTGCTGTCCTAGCTAACTCTGGAGGCTAAAGCAGGATGATTGCTTGAGCCCAGGAACCGGAGACCAGCCTGCAAAACGGAGACATCCCCTTCTCTTAAAAAAAAAAAAAAAAAAAAAAAATTGTTCTTAAATCATTTACTTGTATAGGCCCTAGAAGGCCCAGGTTATCCCCAAATTCATGCTCTTTCTTTTTAGGGGAGAGGAGCTAGGGGGCTGGGAGGTGGAAGCCAGGTGGGTGGCACAACTGCCAATTGCAGGTTTTGTTCAAAAAACGAGAAGGAAAGGGATCTTACTGCCATAGCAAAGCTGGTAAAAGGGCTAAGCCAGATCTAAGTTTTCTCTGGAAGACTGATGTGTCTGGACTTCTTTGTAGTTTTCTTCTTTCTTATTACAGTAGGATTGTTGTTGTTAGGTGTCACTGAGTCATTTCCGACTCATAGTAACCCTTATAAGGTTTTCATTGGCTGATTGTTTCGGGATTGTGTGGATTGCCATGTCCTTCTCCCATTTTTGTGGTGCTGGAAATTGAACTTGGGACCTCAGAGACTGCAGAGAAGAACTCTACCAACTGAGCTAAAGTTCAGCCCATTACAGTATGATGGATACGTAAAATGACAGACACTTCAATGTACTGGGGAGAAAGACAAACAAAGATGCTATCGAAAAGCCTACAGTGCCAGTGTATCATCTATGGTCTTCTTTAGTTATCTACTCATTAACTAACAAGAAACATATTACTACAAAAATATAATTATATTATAATCAATTTAATAGAAAATACACTGGAAGTAGAGACTCAAGAAAGCTTAGGTATAATCCTAGGAATTATCTTTAATCCATGTTGTAGAATACATATTCAAAAAGATCTTGTTGTTGTTAGGTGCCATGGAGTCGGTATCCGACTCACAGTATTATTTTCTCCGCTATTCATAGGGTTTTCAATGACTAACTTGTTCTGGAGTGGGTTGCCGGGTCTGTGTCACAAGCCTACAGCACCTGGTGTTCCCAGGTGGTCTCCCATCCAAGTACTAACCAGGCCCAGCCCTGCTTAGCTTCTGAGATCTGACAGCATTAGACACCACAGTAGTACAGCTGCAGACCAAATAGACCTTGTTGTTGTTGTTGTTGTTGTTGTTGTTGTTAGGTGCCATCAAGTCGGTATCCGACTCATAGAGACCCTCATAGGGTTTTCAATGGCTGACTGTTTCGGGATTGCCTTGGGAGTGGATTGCCAGGTCCTTCTCCCATTTTTGTGGTGCTGGGAATTGAACTCGGGACCTCAGAAACTGCAGGGCAGTGCTCTACCAATTGAGCTAAATCCCAGCCCAAACAGACCTTAGCATTCAAAAATATGTTGGTCTTGCAAGAAATAACAGAAAAAGTAACTTCAAATTTGGAAAACGCCAGTTTTCCAATGAAAGAGATGGTGAAGCGCTTGAACTACATGTGCCTCTCTGTAGGTATATATGGTAATACAGGCTGTTGCACAACTGCTAGGTAAAACAGAACTGTGAGAGACGAACTAAGCTACAGAGCAAAATAATGACTAACAACCAAGATTAGTTTCCATTTTTATTATGAATGTCCAAAGTGACAGCATTCTGTGAAGGTGTTAGGTTCTCACTGATTAAACGTCAAGAGACCACAGACTACAGCATTCCAAGCACTTTAATTTTTGACAGAGCCAAAACAAACAATGGAATGATAAAAAATATATATTCTTGTAGGTGTAAAGGGTGTTGCTCATCTTTGAATTTTTGCATTTTGTGAACACTGATGATTGCCAAAACACAAATCCTGGTCTGGATTCTTGCAGCAAACTTTTATTATCTCTGCCTGAATAAGACGCTAGTAAGAAATGTACTTATAAAGTATGTTTCGGTACAATGTAGTATGCCTGCTCATCATCATTTCCCTTCTCTCCCACAGAGCTTCTCATCTATCACCTGGGCACCTGCTGTTTGCAATAACAGGATAGGAAGGCTAGAGTGAAGTACTCAGAAGACTATATTGAACCCTGGATTTTCTTGAGGCTGCATTAAATGTTTTTTAATTTTTAGTTTTTTGCAGTTCTGGGGGGTTGAACCCAGAGCCTCACAAATGCTTTGTAAGCACCCTACAGCTGAGCTGTACTCCAGCCCATTTTTTCCACTTTCTTATTTTGAGTCAGGGTCTCACTAAGTTACACAGGCTTCTGGCCTCAAACTTGCAATCCGATCCTCCTGCTTCTGCCTCCCGAGTCACTGGGATTATAGGTGTGCGCCACTGCACCCAGTTAAAAGTTCTTTAAAAAATGAAAGCTTGAGACTTTCAATATTTGAGAATGTCGAAGGAGATAACTGCTAATAATAGATTAAAGCCATGAGTCAAGAACTATACAGTATACACCTACTGGGTTCAAGAAAAAAGCCTCGGTGTTTCAACGCTACAATTCCAACCAACTGTGGTTCCAACACAGTATGACTCCTCCCCCCACAAAGGTTTGCTGCCCTCTGTCCTTCCAGTCATTGGTACTGGATGAGGCTACAGGTGGAGTTTGTTGCCACTGATTTTCCAGTCAATTCTGGGCTGTGGGAATGGATTTCTCTTACAGATGCAACACTGTTCGTCTGAGTAGATCCTCAAAAAGAATAATTATGAACTAGAAACTCATAGAGTTTGTGTTTAAAATTCATAAAATTAAACCTGCTCCAACAGGTAATAGAGGGAGGCATGCTTGCAACCTCTGGATTCAATCAGAAACAACGCCTGAGACCACAGAGCCTTGGCAATAGGTAACGGCGGGTTCCTTTTAACGCTTCCTTAAACAAGATCCGATGTGATGCAACATTAGAACTTTGGAGCGCGTCTGTCTCACTTATTTCTACAAGGCCTGGGACACAGGAGGCTGCCAGGACTTCATTCATCATCTTTCCTGTTGACAAAAGGAACAATAACTGGTCATCACTGGTCCATGGAATAACCTTTTCTAGTTCTTTCCAAGATAAGTCCTAAAGAAGGGATGGCGTCAATGCAACAGCAAATGTTTCAGTGGTTGAGGGCTTTCTGTGCTCTCTACCTCCATGTCTTCTTCCAGTGGAGCAGGAGGACCCAGGGTGGCAGGGTCCACTTCTCTCCTAATGCTGGGATGGATCAGGAGCAAGCCCTGTCCCGAAGTTGGCAGACTCAGGCTGTAGACACGGCTTCTGCCAATGACTAACACAGTCCTGTGCCATGCTGGGCCAAGTTCCTTCACATACAGACTAAAAGGACTTTAATAGATGATGTCTAAGAAGGGCCACATCCTAGGCTAACATTTAGCGGGCTCATGCACTCATGCCTACGCGGCTCCTTACAGAGCACAGCAAGAATGACCATGCCAGTCTGTGGCAGTGGGTTTTTGTTGTTGTTAGGTGCTGTTGAATCCTATCCGCCTCATAGCGTTTTCAATGGCTGATTGTTTTGGAATTGTCTCAGGAGTGGATTGCCACATCCTTCTCCCATTTTTGCTGTGCTTGGAATCAAACCCGGGACCTCAGAGACTGCAGAGCAGAGCTCTACCAACTGAGTTAAATCCCAGCCCTGACAGTGGGTAGGCTTATAAAAACCCTGCACTATGGGCCTAAGGTCCTACTTTGCTTTGAGTTGAGAATCAGCTCAACTTCCAGAGAAATCTCAAAATATTTATTAGCATCTGAAGGCAATTAAAATCTTCTTAAACAATAGTGAGATTCAGTTTTAACAGTGAAAATTCTGAACATATCTTTTACTGTCTTAAGTAGTGTCTTTTGGTTCCTACTGGTTTTTTTTTTTCTTTTTTCTTTTTCCTTCCTTTTCTTTCCTTCTTTTCTTTTTCTTTCTTTCTTTTCCTTTTTTTTTTTTTTTTTGTCTTTCAGTGATGAAGATTGAAACCAGGGCCTTGCTAGGCAAATGCTCTACCACTGAGCTATAACCCCAGCATCTGTTGGCTTTCTTAAATTAAAAAATAATCAGCCAGGTGCCATGGCACACACCTTTAACCCAAGCAACTCAGGAGGCTGAGCCAGGAGGATTCCAAGTCCAAGTTTAAGACAGGGGCAGCCTATGCAATTCAGCAAGGCCCTTTCTCAAAAAAAAAAAAAAAAAAAAAAAAAAAAAAAAAAAAAAAAAAAAAAAAAAAAAAAAAAAAAAAAAAAAAAAAAAAAAAAAAAAAAAAAAAAAAAAAAAAAAAAAAAAAAAAAAAAAAAAAAAAAAAAAAAAAAAAAAAAAAATATATATATATATATATATATATATATATATATATATATATATGAAAAGGGATACGAGTATGGCTTAACAGGACAGCACTTGTCTAACATGCACAAGGCCCTGGCCTCAACCCCCTAGTAGTGCAAACAACAACAAAAAAGAAATAATCACATACAAGCTGAAAAATACATTAGTAAATACAACATGGAGGCATTCAGTAAGAGCATACTACCTAGTTATAGAAGTCAACTAGCTGGACTAGTTTTAGTTACTATGTTAAGTAACTTTACCAAGACACACATCTAGTAAGCAGAGATGGGACATAGGCACAGGAAGACTGCCCCTAAGACAGACACTAAACTACTTCTTCGTACCTTCTTAGGATAAGTCAGTGGGGCTGGAAAATTTTGAGTGATTTTTCACAGCTACCAAAGGCACAACCGGGAATTAGGTTAAATATTTGTAAATCATGGACAGTTCTTATCAGTAACAAAATACTAAGTCTCAGTCATTGAAAGACTGTATTTAGCAATTTTGATTTGATCTTTATGCCTCTCCAGGTGGTAAAACTCATATGGTATCAAAACAACCACTTATACAATGTTCTGCTATATTGTATCATGCTATCATATGTATTATGTTATTTTAAAGGCATTCTGGCTGTCATGTGTGACATGAAAATTGGCTTACATTATTGACGAGAATAGTGACACAGATAACTTTTTCATTTTTCCACTGTGCTTCCAGCATCAGGGAGACACACTTTGTGAGATGTGTGAAAGACCCACAGGACCCAAAACTGGTGCTAAGAGATCCTCTATATCTTTGGATAATCCTAAGGGTTTGCTAATAAGTTTAACCTTCAAATGTAAAAGCTGACTCTTTAATAAGTTGATTTTGAGGAAGCTGACATAAAAGCTACCCAAGAAAGACAACAAGAGCTCAGTCATGTGACTCTCAGTTGCTGAACCATTGTAGTACTGGGGCCACTCTCTTAACCCCAGAGAAGATTCGCCATGTTGGATCAGAGGAGGGTTGTTGCCCACAGCAAATCAGTGTTTGCTAGGTAAAGGCAGAAGCCACAATGGGCAATGAAAGGAAAAAGACACAGGCTCACTCAAATTCTGGGAGAGGAACGCAGAAGAATGATCCCTAAAAGCACACAATACTGATACAGACTAAGTTTGTGTGTTTCTTTGTTGCCAAGAGAAATATATATATTTCTGTCTTGACAAATGAATTTAAACAGTACATGAAATTTATTACAGAGTTCTGACAAGTATTTTTATGATCACGGTTTTCTGGGATGATTTAGTGTGTATCATAGCACCTGCTGGCATTGCTACAAGTGCATGTAAACAATCCATCACTGAAGAGGTGAATATTAAAATGCAGGCACCAAATGCTTGTGCAAGGAACAGTAGTAGGCACACGGAGGCAATGGACCAGAATCTTCCCTGGGACAGTGCTTTGGTTTGTAAAGCCCACTCACATTTATGAGCTGGCCGCTCCTTACAACAGGGGTCTCCTAACACTGAATACTGACATATTCATTATTTATTATTACTCATCTCTTCTGTATAGCTCTGTTACTTTTAGTCCTAATACCGTTTATGCATGCTTGTGTTAGATGCCATCGAGTCAGGTCTGACCCATGGCGATTCTGTGTACAACAGAATGAAACACTCCCTGACACTATGTCATGGTCAGCACTATGTCCGTGCTTCTCTGCTACTCATAGAGTTTCTGATGGCTGATTGTTTTGGGAGTGAGCTACCAGGTCCTTCTCCCATTTTTGTGGTGCTGGGGATTGAACCTGGGGCCTCAGAATGCAGAGCAAGCGCTCTACCAACTGAGCTAAAGCTCAGCCTCCAGCCCTAATATATTTGGTGCTTTATAAAGAATACTCAGAAAAATAGAACTATCTCCACAAAGAAACAGAGGTTTAGGGAAGGGCCCTGCTCAGTGGCACATGGTGAAGAGCAAACGTTGAGCTCCAGGCCACGATGGCTTTAATTCCTGGTGCCTGCTTCTTCCATCCAGAGCACTGCCTGGGCAGGCACTGGACCCCCACCAGAGGCTTCTCTTTCTGCCGTGGAGCTGCCCCTTTCAGTAGTAAACCCAACAACTTGCTGCAACTGAAAATTTGTCCCCAAAAGGGAAACTCAGCTGGTCATGGTGTGCAGCCTGTAATTCCAACACTCAGGAAGCATAGGCAGGAGGGTTGCAAGTTGGAGGACAGCTTGGGCTACACAGTGAGGTGAGACCCTGTGTCAAAAGAAAAAGGAAAAAATAAAAAAGGAAAAAATCCAGCAGTTGCAGAAGCCATGACCCCAAGGGTGTGACCACAGGTGGGCTTGCTCCAAATTCATTTAGTGGCTAGAGATTTTGTGAAGAAATGTGGTTTCCCTTGCCTAGGGGCCAGGCTTCATGTCACCGGGTGCCTCATGAGACTGGTGACAATTTTAGAGTAAATGCATGGTAGGTGAGAAATCCTACTTTTCAATGGGAACATGGTACAAAGGCCAAGACTTCTTCTTTTCAATAAATCTGAGTAGTGGTTGGAGGCAAAAGTAATGGCTGGAGGAAACTGCGCGCATTGTAGAACCAGTTCTCTGCAGCTCGGGTTGCCGTCTGTAATATGGATTGTGGCAACTGTCCTTCATTTGGAAAATGCACAGAGACAGTCACTCATATAAAGTGGACATGGACAAGGCAATGGAAACCAAAGTACTGCATACCCAGACGGAAGTCCCTAAGAGTGCTGGCTCCAGGCAACTTCCGGCATCTCTCCCTGTGTCTCCTTGAGCCGCCCAGCAAGTACATCTATTTGTCAACCCCACTCTGGAGCCAAGAAAACTGAGGTTCACAGAGGTGCCAAGATGGCACATCTAGGAAGCAGTAGGGACCTGACTGCAAGCTAAGTGTGCCTGATCCCCAAATTATAAACCTTTCCTCTCAAAGGCCACTTCCCTTCACACGCCTCAGCGCGCAGACATGGGAGCGGCCACCCCAAGCCATGGTCCACAAGGAGGGCTGCTGGGAGGCCCAGCTGCTGCTACTCCAGCTGCAGGAACAGTGGCCAGGTTCCCAAGTCAATGACACAGGTTGCAGAAGAGAGACGACCGGGCAGAGAGAGTGTGCCTGCTCTGGGACATGGCCCCCGGGGGCCACCCCATGGAGACACAGAAGCACAAGTAACCTCAGTTACTATGGAGAGGCTCCTGTGGTCGGCTTACATTTTCCCACCTTAACTGATTTCCAAATGACCCATTAGCAGGTTGTAAACTGAACCTAGCCTAAGAGCCATTTCTAAACTATAGTGGAGAAAGAGAAGGCAAAGAGAACAATATGGGAAGACAGAGTCACAGGGAGCCTCAGACCCCTTTTTAATCCATCTTCATTCCCTCCGAGGACATCTCTTATTAGAGCTGCCAATAATCAGCAAAGCTGCCAACTAGAAATCTGATATCCTTCTCTTCCTCTGCTATTCATAAAAGATGAAGGCACGTGATTAAGACTCGAGGGGACAGAAACTGGACACCATGGGTGATTTTTCCCAGCATTGTTGATCCTGGATTAATAACTAGTGAGCTAAATAAGAAGGTGATGGAGCAGTACCAGGACTCTTGGTGTGTATGTGTTCCTCTCCCAAAGATGTTCAAACTCGTGCCTCAGCCAGCCTGCCCTGCCATGTGGAAAGGAAAGTGCCAGTTACTCATGGACACCAGAGCCCAATCTCCATCTTCCAGCTGATCCATTTGGCGAGTCCATATGGCCACAGGATGACTGGCACAGAGCTGTACCAGCGTGTGCAGATGCGTTCTAATATTATTTGCTCCATGTTTTATTGTTCTGTGGTTAAAAATCGACTTAAAATGTGTGGAGCCACATCGCTTTAAAGTAGGACAACATGAAGTCATGTCTTTCCAAGTACCTAGTATCAGAACACTAAAATAAAATGAAGGCGATCACTGACTAGTGGAGTTCATTCCCACAATAGGAGACACACTGTGCTCCTCTACTTGACAGAGGTCACATTGCCTGCCTCACATCCAAAAATGTATTGTGTATACAGCACTTGAGAGTCCCCAAGAAGCTACTTAATTCTGCCATAATAATAGAAAAAGGGATAATATTAGCATTAAATAAATATTAGCACTAAAACAGACCTTAGACATTGCATGGTACAGGACTCTCATTTTAAATATTAGAAAACTGAAGCTCCAAATTTCCACTCTTGCCCAGGGACACACAAAAGAAGAATCTATGTGATGCCCAAACCCCTGCTCCTCTAATGTCACTTATACAATTTGATTTAGATACCTTAGATATTATATCCTGAAGAATTAAGCCATGTGGCACAAATGATCTGACTATAACACGGACATCTGGACCATAATATATTGAGCTGTTTCTAAAGGCAGTGGAATATTGAGAGCTGGTATGAGGGAGCCCCTGGGTCCCTGAGAGTGGGGTTCAGGGCCTGGCAGAATCCCTCCAGCCAGCACATCTATGCATAGACAGGTGGCTGAACGCACGTCCTCTGGAGTCAGACACTCCATGCCTGCGTGTCTGCTTTTGCTTTTTCTCAGGTGTGTGGCCCTCGGGAAGGTTTCTCAGCCACTCTGAGTTTCCTCAGCTGTGAGACGGAGATTAACACCTGCCACCAAGGCCAACTACGGTGACCGACAGGCTGTGTGGGAAGTGTCCCTCCAGAGCAGGCAGGAAGGGGGCCACTCTTCCTTCTGCCAGCCATGGTCTCAGGCAGCCCTGGGGACAGAGAGGGCGGCAGGTCTGCTCAGGGTGCTGGATTTCACGGAGCAAGGCCGCAGTTCTGCAGGGCGTCTGCCAGGGACGCGTCCCCTCCCTTCTCTCCCAAGTGGTCTCAGAGAGCAACCAGAACATGTGACGCAGTGGCTGTCTCCTCTGTAAGGCCTTCCCAAGGACTAAGGCTGCCCAGTCCCTGGCTCCCGAGGCCCCTGCCCCAGAGGCCCTTGCCCACAGCATCACATGCTGGTGGGAAGCTTCTTTGCAACTGACAAGAGTGTGAAGGAGGGGACACGATCTCACCTTCCCCAGGACCGGGGTGTCAGTGACTGGGCTGACCACACATTCCACCCCATCCTGGCCATTGGAGAGTCATGGCACCCCCCTTTCCCATTCTCTTCCCCACCCCCAAACCAAACCTCCTCCTTCTTCCACCTTCCCACGCTCTCCTCTTTCTGGACCATTCCTACCCAGAGCAGAGAATCACCACAAGCAACTAGGAACCAACGCACCCATGACAAAGCCAGGGTCCAGCTGAGCCAAATGAGGTATTGTACTGGGCCTACGTGTGACCTGGTGGCTCTGCAGCCTGAACTTTGGGGTGGGGGCTGGGAGGACAGAAGCGCAGGAGGAGGAAGGGACAGGTTATCCATGGCACCACTCTGAACCTTAGGAGACCACCGAGTCCCCAGGATGGAAATCGAGACTGCAGACTCCCGTGGGAACAGAAGAGAGGTCTGAATTCACCTTTGTAAATCCCAGGCATGGGGCTTAGTGGGCGCTCAGTGGCCTATGAAGGACTGAGTGAAGGTGAAATAACAGCAAATAGCCGTCCTGGGGGATCCAAGTCTACCTGCTGGTCACCTAAGAAAGACTCTTTTGGTAAAGCAGCCCTGTGACATGTGGGGGGCTGGGGAGGTCTCCAGGCATTTGACTTGTAGACAGTTTGAGGTGGCTCTCAGCTGAAAGGCTAAAAGGCTTGACTCTGGGTTTCTCCTCTGTGGCAGGTCCCACGATGCAGTGCCCTCATTTTTAGATTTGCTGTATCCAAACCGTCATTTAGTAGAATGTATTGTATGCTCCCTTTCTAGGCCAGAGTGAAAACTATCAGTATTTTTTAAAAGAACTGAACCCATCAGATAAACAAAAATCCTAATTTTTAAAGTTAACTTTAAAATACAGAGCAATATTTCTTACAGGCAGGCTACTTTATGCATAAAGAATGCTCTAGAATTTCGGGGCATTAATGAAATCTTATTTTTTTAGCGTAGTGGAAGGAGTCTATATTTAAAGAAATGCTGCTGTTAATCGCTTGTGTGTGAGGCGGAGGAACATTTGAAAAGTGAACAATCACTCATTTTTACATTTTTTGATTTTTCATATATTCAGCTTGCGGAAAGCAAGCCCAATCTGGTGTCCTCAGCTGTCTTCACAGCTGAACTGGATTGACTGCACGCCTGCCCATTTAAGCAGATGCCTTTTTTTTTTTTTTAATAGCTGCAGAAACTAATTTGCAAACCTAATTAGCAGCAGAGAATTGACGTGACTTAGTCAAGGAAATGACAAGCCACTCACTGTTCTTGGATGCCAGAGAACACAGCCCAAGGCAAAGGTGAGCCCTGGAGTACCCCAGACAGGAACAGCCGCCCACAGCCCTGGCGGTGGGGGGAGGGGCGGCAGGCAGTCGGGAAAGGTGCCTGTGGGAGCGAGGCTGCCCCTCCCAGGGCTCCGCTCTTTACCTGGTAAAGCAACGATTTTCTCTTTTTGACCAGAATAAGTCTTTAAAAGTGGGAATTGGTCGTTTAGAACTACCAGGAAGCTGAGTGAGCGGAAATAAAAGAAGAAAAAGACCAGTTGTCATATGTTTAGTGTGGGTGACAAGCACCTGCTTCCTTCCCTAACCTGGCCAATTATCAGAGCGTGGTGCATTTGTTTTCATTTAACGTGGTCTTCTGTTCATGTGCTCATACAGTGACTATGCCAGGAACTGGGGCTCCATATCTGTAAAGTGAGCCCAGCGCAGTGCTAGCAAAGGCAACAATGAGGGTCATATGTCTACTTTAAGCCACGGAGCAGGGAGGGCTCACCGAAGGCTCCTGCCATCTGGAATGTTCCTCCTAGTCGTGGAGACTAGCATTTAATCAGTGTAACTGTGATGTCCTTGGGAGACTATATTGAACTGCATGCGTTTTTAAAAATAGAATAACAGTTTTCAGGAAGGCATGTCATCTTATTTTAACAAGCTCACAAAGAACTCTAAACCTGAACCAGATTAATGAACCACTAATAGATCTTCTTTTTCTACAAACACACCACAGTCTCAGGAACATTGGTCTCGGGCAGATCCAAAAGCACAGAATAGAATAAGATATGATTTTTTTTTTTTTGTACTTTTTTTTGAGACTGAGTCTCGCTATATAGCTCAGGCTGGCCTTGAATTTGCAATCCCTCTGCCTCAGTCTCCTGAGTGCTGGGATTACAAGCACACACCATCTCCCCCGACTATGTGTGTACAGGTGTGTGTATGTTTTAAGAGCAGCTTTCCATGACCATATATTTCAGATGCCTTGGCCAGGATTTGAAATAAGAAAATCTCTTCCTTTGTAATATTTGAGAGCTAATGTGTGCTGTATACGTAGCCCACACAGACATGGAATTTTCCAGAACATGGCTCATAACTCCCTCAGGCAATGTACCTGTGTTCTACCCAGCTGTCCAGAGTCCTGTACCTTTTTCAGAAGACCTTGGACATCTATGTGGGACACATCTCAGATATTAGCAAATCTCAAGTTGCAAATCCCCTTACAGTACGTTATTTCCCCACTAAAATAGGGGTGCAATGACAGTAAAAAAGCCCAAGTCAATGCACAGATGACGGCAATCAACACAGCTGATATACCCAACTAAGTGACACACTGCCACCCACCTGCCCTGCAATCAGTGCCGTCCTCATTTGTGCCTTAGCAAAATTACACATTATTCTATGCTATGAGTTGACTTGGAATAGCTGCCATAGTTAGTTTGCAATTCCTTTCCTGTTTTTAAAGCTATGAGAGTCCAACAGGTCAGGTGTGAGTGGGGATCGGCTTAGTTTAGGCAGAAGCTGGGTGCGCCTGGTGCCCCAGGGGACCCTGGATCCTTCTGCTTACAGCCTCTGAGATAGGGTTTGAAAGCCACTGATCTAATCTGTACAACTTTACTTGACTGTAAGCAATGTCAGCTGACGCAAAACAACTGATTCTCAGCACTAGGGACCACCACAAATACCGCCTACTCCTGGATCCATGCAAGAAATCACAGAGATTCCCTAGGTTGACCCTATCTTCCGGTGAACTTAAGGGACATTTACTTGATTGAAGTCTAATGTCGTTCAATATTTCTCACCCCTGTGCTGTGCTGCATGCCTATAATCCCAGCAACTCGGTAGGCTGAGGCAGGATGATCACAAGTTCAAGGTGAGAGGCAGCCTGTGCAACTCAGTGAGACCCTATCTCAAAAAGAAAGTAAAAAGGGGCTGGGGGTACAGCTCAGTGGCAGAGTGCTTGCCTCCCATGGGCAAGGCTGTGGGTTCAACCAATCAGTACTGCCAAAAACAAAAAAAAAAATTTTTTTTTTTTTTTTTTTCCAGATCCTTGTCAACATCAAGCATCACATTCTGGGAAGCCGAAATGTTCCCTGGGAATGAATCCCTCCCTGAAATTATAATGTGTATTATAAGAAAGTTTGGTCTGCTTCACAAACAATAAATCAATATGAAATGAGCTTTTCCATTACGGTTTGAGTGTTGTAAAAATGTCAGGAACACAAGTTGGCCCTAGATAATCTTTTTTCACTGAAGTCTCTCCCTTCCTTCTGCTAATCATATAAACATTGAGAACCAAGCCACAAAGACCTCTAGGCTGTAAGTACATTCCTCATTTGTATCCAGTTGATAAGCAAACCTTCGAACACTTTACCCAGCACTACCCATGAGGGGAGGGCGAAGCAGGACCATACCATACGTTAGGACAGGCTAGGTGCTCTTGGATTAAGTGGCTTGGCTGAGAGACAGGAGCAAGAAGATAACATAATTCCAAAAGGTCTCTGGACAACTTGAGCACAGCCCTGATTGCAAGCGCTTTGTAAGAAAGCTTCACGCAAGGAGCCTGGCAGTTTTGGGACACAGCCAATTTACAAAAGGATGCAAGTCAGATCTCATTTTTACGTCTTCAAAAGAAACTGCTGTTTCCTTTCCAACCACCTACCACTGAACATATCCGAAGCCTCTGGGTCTTTTTTGGCAATCTCAAAGAAAATATTTCTGCCTCTTTGGACAACCTCACCCTTAACCATTTATCCTTTTCCTTAAATTGGAGTATGAACTCAGGGAGCCTTTATCAATCCTGGCCTCGGGAAGGGAAATGATTGCTAATCTCCTGCAGGGAGGAGGGAAGGAGAAGAATGCCTGTTTCATCTAAGCCAGGTGCCGGACTGCAGGCAGGAGCTCTGACTTGCCCTTCTCCCGACCTTCAGGCCGCCATCACCAAACCCACCCCACAAATGAAGACATGAGCCCTAAGTTACCTGCTGGGCTTGTCCTGCCAGTCGCAGGTGAAGCCAACATCTCTCCTGTGACCTGTTCATCTCCCACGGGGGCTCTGTCTCAGGGGGTTATAAATGGGTCTGGTCCAGTGGGTAGAGGGTGAGCCCAGCCCAATAACGGGCTGGTCTGCATTCATGACCCACTGCTGGGATCGAGCTGCCAGCCAGGCTTACAGGAGGAAATCATCTTGCATAGGCTAAGCTGCCAAAAATGTCTACACTTTTGGCTGTCTTTCTCTCTGGAGCTGTGACAACCTAGATTCCCTCCCTTTCTGTAGCTTGCTCTTTGGAACAGCTCCCAGGATGCCTCACAGAGTTGCTTTGGAGAAGGTGCCCAAAGTCTGTGTTGTGACTGGACTCACACTCACACCAGGTAGGGCAAGGGGCTGGTGCTGGGAGTCACGACACAGTGAAGATGTGGCCCACTGCTAGCAGCTCCTGCGGACAGGAAGAGGGGCACTCACCCGCCACTATTTTGTTTGCATCATATTGAATGTATGCATGCACGTTCTTCAAGGACTTCAAGCACTGACAATAGGTACTTGAGTGGAACCAAAAGACTCAAATAAATGTCTATTCATTTATTCAAGAAAAAGAAACAAAATCTGAGCTACAATTTAGCTATGGCAATGTTATTTTTTTTTAACATATCAAATCTTCAGTTACACTTCAAAATAATAATTTAAAAACTATCAAAAACTATCTCAATGGATAGTATAATAAATTCTTTTTATTTTCCAGTACTGGGTATTGACCCCAAGACCTCATACATGCTAGGCAACTCTACTACTGAATCACACCCCCAGTGTCATGTTTATTTTTTATTTTGAGACAAGGTCTCTCTGAGTTGTGCAAGCCACCTCTAGCCTGGAATTTAAGATTTTCCTGCCTCTGCCTCCCAAGTCACTTGGACTACAGGCAAGTGCCCCGGTGCCTGGCTCCATATGATGGCATATTCTTTATGTCTGGTTTATTCCAGCTGTGCTAAATGCCTCTAATATCTCTGGTATTTCTTAAACTGCATACGCAATTTAAGAAACAATGAAAAATTTGCTTGTGAATATTAACTATGAAAAGATATGCCCACTTCTCACTTAGATGGCCCTTTGTATTTTCAAAAAGCTTTTTCTCTGCAACTATTTAAATGGCCCAGTCAGTGGAATGAATTTTGGCTTAATTTTGTTTCTTCATGACTTTATTAACAATATAGACATTCAGAGTTGTTTTCCCAGCATGAGGCAGTCTCTTTGGACCCAAGATATTTTTCTCTTTTAAAGAAAACTCCACATCCCTTAAGTAAAATAAAATCCACAATCCTCATTTTCTAGCACTAAATGCTAAGCCACCCATTTTCATCTTCAATGTGAATCTGTCATGTAATGACACATCAATCAGCTGCCAAGTGTCTCAGGTCATTTGTTAAGTTTCGTTATTATAATATAGTTCAAATCTGCTGGTGCTTTGTTTTAAATAATAATTCAGAGAGAGCTCAAGGCTATTGCTCTAACAGTCATTTTCTTGAGTGGAGAAAAAGAGGAGTTAAAGGGGGTACTACATATATGAACTGGGAGAAGGACATCGCAATCCATTCCCAAGGCAATCCCAAAGCAATCCACCACTGAAAACCCCATGAAGATCACTATGAGTAGGACCTGACTCAGCAGCACCTAACACCACCAACACCACATATATGAACACTATTTGTGACATGGATTTCAGTCCAAGAAAGATTCTAAATGAAGTTTGGTTCTGATCAATGGTACTGATACCAGGGGCAAGGCTGACGTGTGTTTTCTTTTAGGAAACTTGTAGAGAATACTAAAATTCCTAACATAAAGCCAGTCACTATGTGTCAGGGAATTAGAGGTTAGGGTTGCCAAATTTTGCAAATAGAAATATATAAGAAACAAATTCTCGTGTAAGTAGATCCCAAATACACACACAATGTGCCTACACTAAGTATTTTCATTGCCTATCTGACATTTTCAGTCAACTGGATATTCTGTATTTTATCTAGCAGCCAACTAGGGAGTAAAGGGGCAGGCAGCTCAGCACACCAAATAAGCATCATGGAGCGTAGTCATTTCTATCACAAGCTGGCCCCTTTAGAACTGAAGACGGCTTCAGGATGATTACTTTTTATTACTAATTCCTGACGGTGAAAATGCACACTTCACAGGTTTTCTTCTTTTCCCTCTCAGTGATTGTGAGCTTACATTTTGCCTGGGACTAGTAGCTGGAGACAGAGGAGAACAGAGCCTCATCTCTGTCCTCATGCACCTTCCACACGGCAGGGAGAGGGAGCAGCTGGGATAAACAGGAGCAGAGGTACCGCAAGGACACAGCAGGGAATGGTGGGAGAGGGACTTGGGAGGGCGCAGTTTTAGGTGCTCTCTCAGGCTTTCTGCAAATGAGGGGAGGGGGTGAGGAAGGAAGAGAATATGAGAATGTGCAAGAGCCCTGGGAGTGTACAAAAGTGAAAGGAGAGAGAAAGAAAAAGACAGGCAGAGTGAGGAGTAGACACAGATGTTCCTATGAGAATCACTGTGGACCCATTTAATGCAGAACACGAGGAGCCTTGAGGCCAAATACAGCCCCTGAATGAGCATCACACTGACAAGACGGGTCTCCGCAGAAGGAACCTGGGTTTCTACAGCTTGGTTTTGGTTAACGTGGTTGACAAACCATGTGAGGAAAGTAAACAAACCTGGGCCTGGAAGACTGAGTCCTTCCCTTGCTGACAGACACTCCTTGTTGACAGGAGGAAGGGGTGCATGTGGACCAGCCCAGCGCCTCCCCAGAGAGGCAACAAATAAGAGCACAGAGCCAAATGTCACCTGTGCCTGGGATTATGTCAGAGACAAAGTTCCCATGGCTCTTGAATCCCCTCCCCTGTTCAAAGGGACAAGGACAACTATCTGATCGTAGGCTGCCGATGTGGCAGCACTAGCCAGAACCAGGAACCTTGCCATCGTTTATCAGTGATGGTTAATGACATGGTGCCTTTGGCTTGCATCCAAAGTTCCAAGGAAGGGCTTTCTTTTACATTTGTAACAAACAACTTCTTGGAAATTTAGAATGTAATAAAGTGCCTGTTCTTACTATCCATCTGTCTATCTGAAAAAAAAAGAAAAACAATGTTGGAGTATTAAGAAGACCCACAGCTCACTCACACTATCAGACCACTCCACTCTCTGGCAGCCAGACCGGGAGATATGCAAAGCAGGCCTCAAAGCGAACCCCTCTTCAGAGATCTTCCATTTCCATCAAGTCCCTCCCTGACTGAAAAGAATGGATCTCACAGAATGAATCAGGATGAAATGAATGCCTTTTGCATATAAGATAAGCCAAACCTCTCAGTTTTGACTCCTACCCCAGCCAGTGGGAGACAATCTCAAACATCACAGCTTTTGAATCTGTGTGTGATGTTCTGGGGAACGCCAGCTACATGAAGGTACAAAAGATAGAACTGGAGCCACAGCATCACAGGTCCAAAGGGGCTTACATACCATCAGCCCCTCATCTGCTGGGATCCCTGAGTTGTCTCTTCCTTTCCCAAAGATGGCCCATGGCCAGGCTCCCCTGTAGTGCAGGACCTCTCCTCCAAGGCCTCAGTTTTCTTTTCCCCTGGTGTGGCCACAATGACTAGGAAGCCTAAATCCATACTGTCTGGTATTCCAAGGGGCAATCCAACCCCTCAGTTGCACTTCACTTGGCTTAAGCCAGTGGACTTGACGTCCCTTTTAAGTCCTCCAGAGTGGGCACATCCACCCTCATCTGAAATACACAGTCTCCAAATATCTAGGACATTCTCCTGTGGACAAAATGTGTCCCTTAGTGTTTGGAAACTGGAACGGCTTTTAAATTTTCAGCCTTGGTCTGGTTTATGTGGGACAGAATATCATCATGATCCGTAGCCCATCTCAGCTGAACCATGTTCTTACGCTACAGCCCTCCAGGCCTGCCTTAGTCCCTGCTGTGACCTGCGAGCCTGTACCTCTTCCCAGTCAGCCAGCATTAACAGCATCCTACTCTCCCTTGGAGCAGCTATTTGAACCTGACTGCAGAACTCACCCAATATTTTGGTGCTCCCCCACCTCCGTGCCACCCCCTAGGCTTAATTAATATGTCTAATAACTATTTCATCCAAATGGGTGGTGAAGAAATTGAAGAGGGCAAGTTGGAGGTCAGAAATCCCTCTGTCCCATTTCTGCCCTTTTACCTGGGGCACCTAGGAGAACAGACATCTGGAGAGCAAGGCCGCCTGGCTTTCTGAGCTCTTACTGCCCCTGGGCCAGTGGCGGACGTGTGATGGCATCCTCTGTGCTCCTCACTCTCCCTCGCTCCCTCTTGCCTCAGTGTCCCTTTTCCATCAACTTTGGCTTGATTTCTTCCCTCTAACCTAGGCCATGGCTTCTGACTCTGCCCCAAGACTTAGGCAATGCCCAGGTAAGAGGGCCACTCTCCCTGGCCTTTACCAGGAGATCAGGGGCCTGAGATCAGCCCTGCATTGGCCCCTCCCCCAGGGTGACAACTGGTCCATTAATGGTAGTTTGAGAGGGTAGGTGGAACAAGCCAGCCCCATTGCACTGCCCCAGCCTTCCTCCTGCATCCTTGTCAATGTGAGTGATTTTCTCAATTCCTTACCGAAGTTCTGATAAGACAGCACCCTATTGGGGTTTGGCTCAGTTGGTGGAGTGCAGGTCTGCGCTCTTTGAGGCCCTGGGTTCAATCCCCAGAATGGCAAAAAAACGGGAGAACATAGCAATCTACTCCCAAAAGCAATCCTAAAACAACCAGCCATTAAAAGCCCTAAATAGCAGAGAAGCACTGACATAGTACCAGGTACGGCACAATGTTGGGAGTGTTTCTTTCTATGAGTTGAACCCAACTCGATGGCACCTGAGAACATCAGTTTTCATTTGCCAATGAAATGGCCCTTTTCCAAAGCTGTAATCATGTGTCTGGCAGGAATTGTTCTTAATGATCCCATTCCAGGTCCACTGAGACAGAGAATCCTTTTTCAGTAAGTGACTTTTTTTTTTTTTTTTTTTTTGAGACAAGGTCTCATTACGCAACCCAGGCTGGCCTCAAACTCACCATCCTGCTTCAGCTTTTCGAGTGCTGGGATCACAGGTATGTGCCACCAAGCCAGGCTGCAAAGCTTCTAATTAGCTCTTTTTAGCAACATGCTGGAAATAATGACAAGATCGCTGGCCTGCGCTTCTAGGATACCGCCACTTTCTCTGCCTGAAGATGAAAGCAACTGCCCACTTCCAAACACAGAACCTTCTCCTGCTCACCACATTCCTGGTTTGCAGTTAAGTCGAGTCACAGGCCTGTCTGGAAGTCCCAGGTCTCAAGGAGGTCATTTTTCAAAGCTACAGTAGCATCAAGAACTGGGGGCCAAGCTGGGCATAGTAGCACACGCCTATAATCCCAGTGGCTCAGGAGGCGGAGGCGGGAGGATCGAAAGTTCGAGACCAGAGGCAGTCTGTGTAATTTAGCGAGACCCTGTCTCAAAAGGTAAAAAAAAAAAAAAAAGGGCTGGGGGTACAGCTCAGTGGTCCAGCACTTGCAAAGCATGCAGTGTGAGGCCCTGGGTTCAACCCCCAGTACCACAAAAAACAAAGAAAAAAAAGAAAAGAAAAAAAAAAAAGAACTGGGGGCCCTCTCACCATCTTCACCCCTCTCCCGGGCTCTACGTCCCTCTGGCGCAGAGCTCTGCTTCATCGCCTATTAATAAAAGGCCCCAGACACCTGCGCCTCTGCCTTCTTCCTCTCTTGCTCTGAGCTACACTGAAAAGACCCTTTGTTACAGAAGCCTCACCTCTATCTGCTGTTTGCCCCATTTGCCTTTTGTGGTTTTCTACCACCCTTTTCCATTCCTCTGGAACTACGAGCCTTCCTCCTCTGTTCCCGTCCTTCCAGAGAGCCGCGTGTCGGCCCAAGGCCCTTGCTTCCTTTTATCAGAATTATGTATCATGTCACGTACTAGCAGGGTTATACTGTGCAGCTGATCATCCTCTTGCCCCTCCTGTCTGCTTCCCTTTAAGACATTCTGTCTACTGGCTTTATCTCTGAATGCCTTGAACTGTCTTCTAAAAAATGTCACAGAGCAATCCTTTAGGTAGAATATGTGGTCAGCCCCATGAATGACACAAATTCATAATGGAAACAGCTACCTTTTATTCCACTTGGCCTCTACCATGAATTCCTGTCAGCAGCCTGGACAGGTGCATTATTACTCTCATACTTGCAGAGACTCAGAGAGAAGCCTGTGGCCTAAGGCAGCTGCTGAGTGGTAAAACCAGGAAGAAGGCTCATCTCTGGGCAATTCTAGATAGACTACATGAGTTTTCCTTTAGCCCATCTGGCTACTCTTCAAACAGTTTTCTATTTGCAGTGTCCTATTTTTATTACAGGATGTTTCATATAGTCTGTCTCAGTGCCAACTTATATACTTTTCTACACTGTACATTACTTGTATGATTTTAAAAAGAGAATCACAATAGAAATAGAATATGCGTAGCCTGAAAGCCAATTTTATCTCCAGACAAAGATGGTCCAGATAAGGACTTTTCTTTAACAATATCTCGCAAAAGGTTTTTAAAAGTTACAAAGTTAGTTTACAGCTGGGTGCGGTGGCAGGCGCCTGTAACCCCAGTGACTAGGGAGGTGAAGGCAGGAGGACTGAAAGTTTGAGGCCAGAGGCAGGCTACACAATTTAGTGAGGACTTGACTCAAAATAAATAAAAATTGTAGGCCGGGCGTGGTGACGCACGCCTGTAATCCCAGCGGCTCAGGAGGCGGAGGTGGGAGGATCGCAAGTTCGAGACCAGAGGTAGTCTGCGTAATTTAGCGAGACCCTGTCTCAAAAAGTAAAAAAAAAAAATGGGCTGAGGTGCAGCTCAGTGGTCCAGCACTTGCAGAGCATGCAGGCGCGAGGCCCTGGGTTCAACCCCCAGTACCGCCAATAAATAAATAAATAAATAAATAAATAAATAAATAAATAAAAATTGGGCCAGGGGGCAGTCCAGTGGTAGAGCACTTGCAAAATATGTACAAGAGAAAAAAAAAACTGCACAATTGAGATGCTTCATACTTGGAATTTTATTATAAAATAGAAAAAAACCATTTGCTTATTTTTAAAAGATATACCTGGCAGTATGGATTGTGGTGGCACATGGGCAGGCATGTATAAACTTGGTCTCTATTCCTACCACCAACCCCAGTCCAAGGAGCCTATGGGGACCATCTTCTCTTCTGCCCTGTCCCACCCAATTCCACCTACTCTTGGCCCTGTGCTCCCTTTTGAACAAAATCCCAAAGAGACACGGCTTTTGAGTTAACCAGCCAATGTGTCCAAGATTGGGACCTGAAAGACACTCTCTTTACGGCCTAACCCTAATGAACTCCCCATGGGAACACTTATGATTGACACATACAGGAATAGAGTGGACCTGGGCCCGTGTGCCTCGGTAAATTCATCACCTAATTAACGTGAGTACTTGGGGAGTTTTGCTAAATGTATTCTAATAACATATATCGATTATGCGCATGGTACAAATGTGAACTGCAAACACTGGAAACACAATTTTAAAGGAACATGGAAAAAGCCTCAGGCATGCTAAGAGACCCGCCCACAGTTATCGAGTAGAATGATCATCTCAAGACTAACACCTAAACTCTACTTTTTAAAAGCTGGTCTTAATCTACCTTGTTTTTGGGTAAGCCACAGAATTAACTTAAATAGCTCAATTCTAGTCAAGGCAAGCCCCTCTTGGAAATCAGATGTTTATGTTATATGGTAGAAAGAGGGAGACTTTTTATCTATCGGTTGAACTGTTAAGCGGATTTATACGTCCATTTCACATTTGAAAAAGTTATAGAGATCGATGATTTGGCAACTGGCTGAAACGATTCCATGTTTTAAAAATCTGTAGGGTGCATCTGTTACTAGTTTCTCATTTCTACTACAGACTAACAATTTGGTGATAGCAAGCTGTCTTCCAATTAATGTTCCAGAAAACATTTATTTCAAGATTTTCAGAAGTAGAGCCAAGATTTTCTGGGATTCAGTTATGTGAAGCACCATAACCTTTTTTTTTTTTTTTTTGCCTTTTATAAATCTTTCACGTTAGGGTTAATAAGCAGTATGTCTTGGAAATGTTTTGTCTGACTTTTCAAAAGAGCTTAACTCAGAATCTTTAACAGGTGACCTGCTTTTAATCTTTCCTAGCCTAATGGATAAAGTCACTGAAATGTTTAAAACCACCATCACATTATATTTACACAATTCACTTCCTCAAAATTATGTATTTTCTCTTGTCTTCTGCCCGTAGAAAATTGTGACTCCAAGACTTTGGAAATGGTCACCCTCCTAAAGAGGCCCATTTCGTTTTCTTGGCTTGCTTCCTGCCCCTTCCAGCCATCTTCCTGTGAAATCACATCCCTGTGGTCTGCAAAAATCAGAAGACCACTCTTCCCAGTAAAGCTTTCCTGAGGGGTCCCCCTCAGCCACTAGACATGCAGCTCATGGAGTTGCATTTAATACACCGTGCAGTTTCCTTGCCTCTGTGCCCTCTATCACCACTGCCTTCAGAGCTGTGCAGCAGAGGAGCCAAGGTCTTCTTCTGAATTCTCTAGCACCCAACCCAGTGCCTCACCACTCAATTATTTGTTGAGTGAACAAATAAGTGAACAAAACCTAGAGCCAAACTGATGATCAATATGTGCTTATTCGTTATAGTTTCCTTTTTTCTTCACTGTATCAAATAATAGCGTAGAAAATCTGAAAATCTATACTAATGTTTTTTGTTTTTCATTTGAGAACTGCAAAGAAAAAAAAGATAAAAAGACTTATACTCTAACCCTTTCTACTTCATCTTACAGTTCTTGGTTTGTAAATCGTCACCTCTGTGAGACTGTAAAGTTTTATGGACATGGGACTACCTCCTCTCAACTATAAAATGAGTAGGGTGCGTGATAATTATTGGATGGATGTTAGAAGGCTGGACAGAAAGCTCTTTACCTTCCTTGGGTGAGAAAGACAGAAAGAAGAGGCAGACCATTAAGGAGCATGTGAGAATATGCGCATATGCAAAAGACTATTATTACTAGAATTCTCTGCAGTAGGAGAGAACACAGAGGAATCAGAGCACACGTCGTGTTCACCTCCTGGGATGACAACTCAGGAAGTGACGCCCCTTTTTCACATGCTGATCCAGACAGGCCCCTACAAAGGCTGCCATGTGACACCACAGAGCTGGAGGGAGGACTGGATGGGAGACAGAAGCAGATAATGGGTCATTTGGTTTCTGGAACAAAGGTCAGATATTTATGGCTCTCAGATGCTAAAGAGCTACCGTGTGAAGCTAAATATATAGGCAGTTAAAATTATTGTCTAATTACCACCCATACCAGTACAAAATGGGCATTAGGTCCACTCTGCTTTTTTTGAACCTCAGACGGGGTGTTCTGGCCACTTAATTCAACTACTGTCTCTCCTGTAATGCTTGAGGCATGAGGTAGGCCACAAGACTTATCTGCAGAAGTAATTCTTAACATTTAGAATATTCTAAGACTACGTCCTTTATTTTTTTGTGGTGCCAGGGATTAGAAGCCAGGACCTCAACCATGGTATGCAAGTGCTCTACCACTGAGCTACATCCCTGTCCCTAAAACTTCATAGTATTAGCTGGAATAACCATTTCTTATTTGGATCCCTATTTACAACAGAAAGAAACACTCCCTGACACTGTGCCACACCTGGCACTATGTCAGTGCTTCTCTGCTATTCAGAGGGTCTTTAATGACTGATTTTTCAGGAGTGGGTTGCAAGGCCCTTCTCGCATTTTCGTCGTGCTGGGGACTGAACCCAAGGCCTGAGAGAGAGCACAGCAGCACTCTACCAACTGAGCTAAGCCCCAAGTAAAGATATCACATTGAAAACAAGGTGCGCCTAACACATGCCATGGTATTTTCTTTGGCACCATATGGTTTTGATAGTTGGACACTGAATAAGGGAGACAGGGGAAGAATTGATGCTTTTGAATTATGGTGCTGGAGATGATTATTGAATATACCATGGACTGCAAAAAGAACCAATAGATCTGTCCTAGTAGAAGTGCAACCAGAGTACTCCTTAGAAGTAAGGATGGCTGCACTTTATCTTAGGTGTTTTGGACATGTAGTCAGGAGAGACCAACCTCTGCAGAAGGACATCGTGTTTGGGAGAGCAGTGGGTCAACCAGAAAAAGAAAGGCCCTCAACTAGATCGACTGACACAGTATCTACAACAATGGGCTTGCACATAAGAAAGATCCTGTGCCTGGCACAGAATTGGGGAGTGTTTCGTTCTGTTGTACATAGGGTTGTTATGAGTTGGACCCAACTCAGCAGCACCTAACAACAACAACAGGACTATTTTGGATTGCTGTGGTGGAATACTCTTACATTCTGCTGCCAAGACAGATACCCTCTGCCCTTAGGCACAAAGCACAGGCCTAGACCTGACAGGTGGCTATGCTCACACCACGAGTCTCATCACGGGCAATATGACTGACCACAGGAGAAGACTGTCTGCAGAACGGTTCCTTTTTCCAACTTATTTTTGTAAGGAGCTATTAAGACCGCCTACATATGAGAAGCCTGCAGCTGTAGCCCTGTGTCATCCAATCCCGTCAGATCTCGAAGCTAAGCAGGGTTGGGCCTGGTTAGTACTTGGATGGGATTGCCTGGGAACACCAGGTGCTGTAGGCTTGGGAGAAGGACCTGGCAACCCACTACCAAAAATCAATCCGCCAATGAAAACTCCCTGGCAATAGTGTTTCTACTGCTGTGCATAGGGTGGCTATGAATCAGACACCAACTCAACGGCACCTAACAACAACAACATGTATGAGACATAGACTCAGGTGGGATAATAATCTAAGGTATGTGCCAAGGCTAGAATTTGATCCTTAATTTTCCAATACTCTTTCACTCTACCACAGCTACCTTTGAAAGTCCAGATCCAAATGTGACAGTTGATACAGAAGAACGCTACTTCCCCATCTTCAATTGTTAGGAAAGTATTCAGTGAAAACCATACAGTACTGCTTTACCCAACCAGAGGACTCATGGCCACAATGCTGTTATCCAGAAAGGAGACAGAGTGAAAAATGGCACAGTTTGTTCACCACCACTCCTTCCCCCGAAAAGCTCTTTCCCTCTAGGAGACTTATAAAGCTAATGGTGCCACTGACACCACACAAACCTGTAACCTGTGCCCCACACACTCAAGTGCTTACCAGGTTGTATTCCACTGCACGCTCATAATCTACCAGCAGGTACTCCCACAGACCTCTGGATCCACGCATCCGTGTCTGGTCAGAGCTCACACCATGTGGGCCTCACCTGCCCTGGAGAGCGCTCTAGGAGGGGCCTAGCCAGCTCCTTCCTGTTATTCTCTTTGCCCCACCTTCCGCCACACTCCTTGCTCTATCAAACTCATTATCACCTCCAGCTGAACCTTGTTCCCTGCTCCCAGGCCTCTGGTTCTACACTCTACAAGGAACATGCAACACGAAAGAACAGGAAGGAAGGAGGGGAGTGAGAGGAAGGATGAAAGGATGGAAAGGAAGGAAGGGAAGGAAGGAAGGTGAAAGACAGAAAGAAAGACTGATTTCCCATCTCAAACACAAACACGCACAATCCTACCAGTGTTTCCCTTCACATAACTGAGTGGTTCTTCCAGTAAAGGAAGGAGAGTGTTTACTAAGTGCTCGCTTACACGTACATAAATGTACCTATGCCTAAACATTAATGCATGTAAATAGTCGACCTAATTGGGCACTTATGATTGATTATATGTGCTGAACACTTTTGTCTAAGTATAATGAAGAGTGGTAATTTTAAATAGAATTTCCTTGGGGAAATAATAAGGACTGTTCAGGACTTTCCAAAGAGGCATTTTGCTGCTAAGTGTTTTCACTGGTAAAGGAAAGCTCTGCCCCCTCCACTGCTTGCAGAGCAGTGACGGTCACTAAAGGCTTGCTTGATCACAGGTATCTGGACTTTGGAATCAAGTCACCACACAGCCACACCCGTTGCCCGTTTTGGCTCTTGCAGACCCATCAGATCCAATATACACACGATGCTTTCTGTCCACTTGTCAGATAGAAATATATACAATATATACATACACCTACTATAAGCCATCTTAAAGTGAAAAATGCAATATCCACCTAAATAATTATAGTTTAGTGCTATGTAAGACCTAAGCAGGGAAAAGGCTGCTTCCAAGTAGGGCTACTGAAAGTCCACCAGTGATCTTTCAGGGAAAATTGGAACTTTCTATATTTCATCTTCCAAAGTAAAAACCAAGCCCCTTTCTTTTAATAGAGAAGATGAACTATATGTCATCTCTATCATCCATTAATCTCTCCTGAGTATTCCATGGCTATCCCTTGAGGGCCAAGACTCCTCATGTCCACAGGCATCCGAGATTCTTTTCCTCCTGCCCTCCTTCAAGTCAGGGCCAGTCAGAGAACAGGCCACAGCCATGGACCACCATAATCACACACTGTGAGCAGGGACCTGGGCAGGGAAGGGAGAGGGGCTCATAAAACATTATTTAAAATGATGGCTAAGTCCACATCACACATGACCCTTTAAAACACACATCTAAATGAAATAACAGTCAGAAACACTCAGTTCATAGCAGGCTCTGTGCAAAGATTTGACATTTATTATCTTATGCCGTCCCCAAAGAACCCTATGAAGAATGCACTGTTGTTAGCATTGCCATTTGACTTGACTGAGTGACTTCCCTGGAGTCTCAATGCCACTGCATGGCAGATGTTGGCTTTGAGTCAGACCAACCTCAAAGGCCTGTGCTTTTAGCATAACCTGCTACCGACTGTTTTATAGGAAGCAATCTTTGCACTTCAAGTAAAACAGTTTTGCTACTGTTTTTATTCAACAAAAAATACACTTTCTTAATTAGTTGGAAGAACTTCAGTGTTTTCAAATGTAAAAGACAATTAAGCAGTGCATACTCAGAAAGCCATTTGGCACTGAAAGGAGAAAAAATAGTACTTACTGTTCATCAGCATTACAAAGTAAAACCACAGGCACATCCTTTAGAATTATACAATCAGAAAAGGTGTTTCCTTGCAAATCACTCAGAAAAAAATGTCAGCCTCCAGAGATAAAGAGGAATCTCTGATTGCATTTAGTCATAAAAACAAACTCAGAAATTAAAAGATGACTTGTGTACAACAGGCATTAAGCCTCAATTATTTACCATGTGGAGAAACAGGATACTTCACATAATTTTTCAGAACTACAATTACAGCTGGAATATAAATTGAAATCAGTCTATGGTGACATAATTTGGACAGCTAGACAGTGGCCTGTGACTTGTCCTTTATTCACTAGGACTTTCCTATCTTATTTCACAACATAAAGGTACCAGCCACTGGCGTTCACTGCCATCAGTGCCACACGAGGAGCCAGGCTGGTTGCTGGAGTAGATGCTTGAGTTTCATGCTGTCCCAGGAACCCTTGTTAGCCTCATCTCTGTAACTGTTGTGCACTAGAGAACCAAAGGGCCAAGATTCTTAGGACAGTGCATAAGAGATGAACTGGATTCACTCTCTAGTGCATACCTGGCACCTGGCTTCATTAAGAAACCTGCCTGAGCCAGGTGCACACCTGTAATCCCAGCAGCTCAGGAGGAGGCAGGAGGATCTCAAGTTCGAGACCAGAGGCCATCTGTGTGATTTGGTGAGACCTTGTCTCAAAAAAGTAAACAAAAAATGGGCTGGGGGTTCAGTTCAGTGGTCCAGCACTTGCAAAGCATGCAAGTGCAAAGACCTGGGTTCAACCCCCAGTAAAACACAAACACACACACACAAAAAGAAACCTACCTTATAAATATATATATAGATACATACACATACCAACAATAAAATGAAAAAAGAAAGGAACCTG
The DNA here is from genome assembly GCA_007922755.1 of Pedetes capensis. NCBI lineage: Eukaryota > Metazoa > Chordata > Mammalia > Rodentia > Pedetidae > Pedetes > Pedetes capensis. The sequence goes on from VMDO01012750.1 coordinate 53,775, forward strand.
CCTCTATTCAAACTGGCCCCTCTACCCCAGCCTTATAAAAGTACATGTTCCCCTGGGGATTCTCACCCAGTCATCCACCCACATGCTCCACCAAGACTGAGATGCCAGATACCTCCTAATGAGGACAAGGCCCTAGACCTGATCTCGCTGGCCATGACCTCCTATCTTCCCAAACCTAAGCTATTTGGCCTGGCCCTGAAAATCCTATCTGTTGCCTCCAAACAGATCTTGTGACAATCTAGCTGAAAAGGAGCCTTTGGCACTTATTCCTGGTTTTTACTAGCTGTACTTAGGAATAACTGAAGGTCCTGGACAAGTGACTTTAGATAAATCAGGTTTCCTTTTAAGTACCTGCTTATTTGACTGGTTTAGGGAGCAAAGCATAATTTGTTTTATTTTCAGAGTGTGTACTGTGACGGACATTCTGACAGTTCTCTGAAGGCAATCTTATGGTATTAGTGGAGCAGGTATCAGACACGCCAGATGCATTACTCACACCGAGCACTGCAACTGCTCAGGCCTGTTACCTCACACAGAAATACTACACTGAACTTAATAACCCAATAAAAAGGTGGATTCAGGATATTGAGTAAGCAAGAATATAACTTATCCTACAGACTATGGGGGCTGGGATTTGGCTCAGTGGGTAGAGCGCTGCGCTGCAGTCTCTGAGGTCCTGAGTTCAATTCCCAGCACCGCAAAAATGGGAGAAGGACCTGGCGATCCACTCCCAAGGCAATTCCGAAATAGCCATTGAAAACCCTATGAGGGTCGCTATGAGTCGGATACCGACTCGACGGCACCTAACAACAACAACAACAACAACAGACTATGGGCATCCATTAAAATTGAAACATGGAATATATATACTAGGAATCTAGAAAAATTAGAAATCATCAAAAGGAAAACAGTGCATAAGCATCAACACTCTAGGCATCAGTGAGCTAAAATGGACTGGAATTGGCTATTTAAAATCAGATAATCATATGGTCTATTATGCCAGGAATGACAAAGAGAAATTGGGAGGCATCCACCATCAAAAAAGATATCTCAAGATGTGTCCTGAGTATAATACTATCAGTGATAGAATAATATCCATACGTCTACAAGGAAGGCCAGTTAATATGACCCTTATTCACATTTACACACCTACTATGAAGGCTACAATGAAGAAAGGAAAGACATTTACCAGGTTTTGGAGTCTGAAATTGATCGAATATGCAATCAAGTTGCACTGATAATTACTGGTGACTGGAATGCAAAAGTTGGAAACAAAGAAGTCAGTAGTTGGAAAATATAGCCTTGGTGATAGAAACAACGCTGGAGATGCCATGATAGAATTATGTCAGACAATGTCCTTTTCATCGCAAATAGATTTTTTTTTCACCAACATAAACGGCAACTATATACATAGACTTCACCACATGGAATATAAGGGAACCAAATTGACTACATTTGTGGAAAGAGATGATGGAAAAACTCAATATCAAATATCAGAACAAGACCAGGTACTGATTGTGGATCAGACCATCAACTGTTCGACCATCAACCTGATGAAAATTAGAACAAGTGTACGAGAGCCAAGGTATGAATTGAGTATATCCCACCTGAGTTCAGAGACCACCTCAAGAACAGGTTTGATGAGTTAGACACTAATGATCGAAGACCAGATGATTTGTGGCATGGCATCAAAGACATCATTTATGAGGAAAGCAACAGGTTATTAAAAAGACAGGAAAAAAAGAAAAGACCAAATTACATGTCAAAATAGACTCTGAAACTTGCTAGTGAATACTGAGCAGCTAAAAGGAAGACATGATGAAGTTAAACAACAGAAGATTTCAAAGGATAGCTGGAGAAGACAAAATCAAATATTATGACATGTGCAAAGAGCTGGAGATAGAAAACCAAAAGGGAAGAACATGCTCTTTTTTCCTCATGCCTAAGGAATTAAAGGAAAAATTCAAGCCTCGAGTGGCAATAGTGAAGGATTCTACAGGCAAAAATTAATGCAGAAAACATCATAAGATAGAAAGAATACACAGATCATGTGTGTCGCACAGAATCGGGAGTGTTTTGTTCTGTTGTACATAGGATCACTATGAGTCAGACCTGACTTGACAGCACCTAAGAACAAACAACATTTTAAGTAATGTGATCCATCAAAATGAATTTTACCTATGCACATATCATGGGTCTTAAATAAATAAGATGAAGTCTGAGGGAAAGTTAAATGCGACAAAGGCACAGTAGTGGTCTTTCCTATTGCAGTTGCTACCAGGGAGGTAGATATCCTAAGGGTGGAAGACAGGCAGAGTCTAAGGGTCACACTACATGACTGCTTAAAAGAGAAAACCTTCACACTGATTGGAAGCATAGAGTGCTTATTGTTGTTGGGTGCTGTCAAGTCAGGTCCCACTCATAGGCCCAGGAGTGCTTGTTAAATTAAATTACAAGATTAAAGATTAAAGAATTAAATTACAAGATGTTTCCTCATATAACGTTATGCTTTTCTCAGTGATTTGGCAAGACTGAGCCAGAATATTTTAGACAAAACTCTCCCCATGCAGTTTCCTTACCAAAGTCAATTTAAACCGAAGATAAAAAGCCAGAACTGGACATCAAATTGTTAGGTGCTATATAAAACTTCTAAGTAGAAATGTTTTCCAAAATGCTTTTCTATTTATACTGTGTGGACTTATCCTTTCAGCCACTTTGCTCTGTAGGTACAACTCTGACCTTCACGGAATAAATTCTAGGAAAACCCATTATATTTCAAATTTTAACTTTTTTTCTCACCGATTTCAATTATAAATAAAGTGGGATTTCTCTTACTAGAAGAAGATACTGGAACAACATAACTTTGCTAAGATGAATTTATCTCACGGTTTATTGTTTTGCCATTGGCCATAGGATGCAACTTACTGTGCCCCAGAGTAGATAAGCTAACTGTTGGGGCATGTACGACTATTGCCTGGAAGAAATATGACACAGAGCCAATGCTATTCCATCATTCTTGCTGTTAAGAGAAAATTTTTACTGATAGGAAGCCCTGGCTTCTGCAGAGAATATTATTATACTGTATAAAACTATCTAGAGAATTCTTTAAAAGGAACTGTCTAGAGAATTCTAACATACTTATTTCAGAAAAATAGAGCAATGGGAGAAGGTGGGTAAATGGTATAAAAGATGCTGCTACATAAACATAATAAAAAGTAAATATATATCTTCATATACATCTTAATAATATCTAGTTTTCTCATTTTTATAGGTATATATGTATGAAGAGATGAATGTTTATATGCATTTTAGGGAAAAAAAACCCTCTTTTCTACAATTGATTTTATTAATATTTCTAAAATGCTACCTTGACATATTTTAAAATTTCAAATGTTCTGTTCATATGTTCCTTAGCAACAAGGGGGACATGGAAAGGGAAATGAAAAATCTTTTTATTTCTCTGTTAAACATAATCAATATGAACCAGTCCATTTCATATCAACGAGTACAGACAGATATGCATTAACAAGCTTTTTTTTTTTTTTTTTTTGCTAAGCACTGAAGGTATAAACTTGCTACCAGTGATATCTAAAAATTAGCTTATGGATATCAATAGCCAAACTGAAAAAAGGATGGCTCCATAGTTCCCTGACAAAGAATCTATAATAATCAGTGGGCAGAAATTACACAGCAAAGTAATTAAGAGCAATTATCTCTGTGACAAGAGTTTCAATCACTAAGATTATAAATTATGGATGCATGTAGTAGAGTTCTTACACTTGCTTTGCTATCATTATTTTGTAAACTCTCCTTGTCAAGTCTGCCACAGGTAGTTTATTATTATTACTTAATTCTACCTTAGAATACGTATATAAATGGGCTCTGCAGGCTGAACACAATGGTACATGCCTGTAATCCCAGCAATTTGGGAGGCAGAGATAGGAAGATTGCAAGTTTGAGACCAGTGGCAGCCTGTGCAATTTAGGGGGATCTTTTTTCAAGATTAAAAAAAAGGGTTGGGTGTTGCAACTTGGGAGGTGGAGGCAGGAGGACCTACATTTAAGGTCAGGGGTAGCCTGTGTTAGATTTAGCAAAACCCTATCTCAAGATTAAAAAGTAAAAAATGGGTTTGGGGTACAGCCAATGGTAGTGTTTCTGTAAAGCATGTGCAAGGCCCTGGGTTCGATCCCCTAGTCCTGGAAAAACAAATCTGTAAACATGATATCAAATTATGTATCCTTAATTTCTAAACTAGGTTTCAAAATGTAGTTAATTCAGATGTACAGCTATTACTGGTTATAGTCTGAGTTTATACTGGAGTATTGTATTCAATTGCATCCAAGTATTTCCTATGCCCACTACCAAAATGTTATCAAAAGATATTTAGCAATATTGGGCCTCGTTGTCATTGTTCATTCACTTTATTCCTTATATAAAAGATACTGGGCTGAGTGTGGTGGGGCACGCCTGTAATCCCAGCAACTCAGGAGGTGGAGCCAGTGGGATCATGAGTTCAATGCCAGCAGCAGCCTGTGTAACATCAAGAGACCCTGTCTCAAAAATAAAAACTCAGCTAGGGAGCAGCCCAGTGGTAGAGCACTTACAAAGCATTTGCAAGGCCTTCAGTGCAATCCCCAAGGGGGGGGAGGGGACCTGAATGTAAATGCCTTCAACTAAAAATTTTAAAAAGATATGGTTTATATTTAAATTGGCTACTGAAACCCAAATGCCAGATTTTGAAAGTAACTTCCCAACTGGCACATGCAGCTGTCAAGTGCAGCTTGAACAAACGAGCAAGATGACAAAGACAAGGCCCTGCAGAACACAGCACATGGAGCTCTCAGAGCTGTGGACTTGGTTGAAGGGATAAAAGCGTCTGGGGAGAAATGAGCCAACGTGTGAAAGCTGGCCAGTTTTAAACTCTCCTAACTAAAATCTCTCAAGAAATCTGATTAAGCCAAAACCTAAGCTGTAATCACTAGGAAAAGGGACAATATTCTAGACAAAAAGAACTCACTGGGGAGGTACTGGTCATTTGAATTAGTAGGACATTACATTCTTTATCATTTAATTGGTGATATTCCCTAACCAGAACATAACCAGTGATATCAGGTCACTAAGACCCGTATCATTTTTAATGATGTATAGGCATTTCTTTTTGTTGCAAGTGGCTTTAGGATTTAATTTAAACCTTTCTTAAAATATTTTGTCTGTTTTGCTTTCAAAATACATATTTATTAACATTTTGTAAATAAGTATCTTATATTACACTTTATTAAATGGACAGTAATTTCAAAAAAAACTTTGGTACTTAAAAATAAGTCATTTCTTCGTATTTTTAACTGAAATTTCATTCAATTATGAAACAAAGTAAAAGAAAATATGAAGTCATTTGCAACAAAAGGAAATACTTATACATCCTTTAAAAAGATACAGGTCTTAGTGACCCAATGTCACTGCTATGTTCTTCCAGTTAGGGCACGTTACCAGTTATGTGTCAAATTTGTCAAACTCAAATCGTACACTTTTCATCAGCCAACTGTTATCTCTAAAATCCATGTAACTAAGAACATAGCAAAAATGAAATCAGATGGAGAAGATGGCTGTCCGAGAGCATGGAACTAATAAAAATAGTTTTAACCATATTTTCGTTGATAAAAATATTTTTCAACAATGGATTTCCATTCTTTAACTTGATAAAATCATTTAAAAGTACGTACATACATAGTAAGACCATGTCTTAAAAAACATGTATACAGTCCAGTCAACAGAGATAAATGCTGAGTCCAGACCCACACAGGAATTTGCAAGCTTTTCCAGGTTGTTAAATGTGGTAACCTACTGTGAATCCATTTAATTCCTGCTGAAACCCATAAAATTAAGAAGGGGACCTAAGTGTTTCTGAAGGGATCAAGAAACACAGTACTTTAATTAGCAAGATAAAATATTATTTTAGGCAAACAAGGTGAGCAAATTTGAAATCTGAAAAGAAAAATGATATACCATGGAATCTGAGTACATAATCCATGATTATGGAGAGAAATTCACATCACTGAGAGCAAAGGAACATAAGACAATCTCTCAATAAATTTCTGGAGTCAAATACAAGCCATCTTGATTCAAAACATGCAGGATGGATGTTAAGAACACAGCATGTATCATCTGACATCTTTCAGTTTGACCCCAACCTTTGCCCAAATTGGCTGTGCAACTTGAGCTAAACTGTATGCGTCCTCACGTGTGAGTGCAATAATAGTGCCTATTCTTAATAAGCCTGCTACACGGATAAAATAACTTATGGAAAGGGTCTAGTGTGTTGCTGCTGTTGTTAGGTGCTGTTGAGTCAGTATCCGACTCATAGTGACCCTGCACACAACAGGTGAACACTATTGTCAGTGCTTCTCTGTGGCTCATACGGTTTTCAATAGCGGATTGATTTTTGGGAGTGGGTTGCTGGGTCCTTCTCCCAAGCCTACAGCACCTGGTGTTCCTACGCAGTCTCCCATCCAAGCACTAACCAGGCCAGACCCTGCTCAGCTTCTGAGATCTGACGGGAACAGATGCCACAGTGCTTTGGCTGCAGGCAGTAAGCGTTGAGTGTAGCAAGTACTTATAATATGTAGCAATTATTAGTGTTTTTCTACAATTAACACAGAGAAAAACACAATGATGCACAATGCTATCAAAATGCTTGTAGCAACAATCCACAATGCTGGGGATGAGAAGGAAGGAGAAAGGAGAAAGAGAATAAGCCATCACTGGTGTTTTGAAGAGTAAAAGTGGCCACGCCCACTGATGGAATCCCTACCTTCTGGGACACCTAGCTCACTAGTCAGTGTCCTAGCTCTCCTGATTCTAAGTTTCCAATCAGAAATGCATGCTAAAATACAGGCTACCCAGTTAAGTATGAGTTTTCAGTACCCTTACATTAAAACTCATTCATTTTTTATCTGAAAATTAAATTTAGTTGTGTGGCCTGTATTTTTGAGAAACCTGGCAACCCTATCTCTAAGTCTCTTTTCTTTTCTTTTTTTTTTATTAGAAATTTTTAATGTACATCATAATGTGATTCATTTTGACATGCTTTTCGTTGTGACAATTTTCATATATGCAATTTGATAAGCATTATTCATATAGGTTACCCCTTACCCTCCTC
>VMDO01012751.1:0-60931 GCA_007922755.1 Pedetes capensis
CTTCATATTTGAAGCAGGCTTTTTGTAGATAGGATACAGTTGAGTCTTTTTTTTAAACCTAGTCTGAAGAATGGTTGCCTTTTGATGGGAGGGTTTAGACTATTTAAATTTAGTGAAATTACTGACACCATTATGTTTAAGTCACCCTTCTTACTATTTATTTTCTATTTGTCCCAATTCCACTTTCTCTTGTTTTTTCAGGTTTTTTTTTTTTTTTTGTCTTGAGCTTTCTTACGATTCTTTCTTGTTCCACTTATTTATTTAGTTTATTTCCTTTATTTTCATATTAACTGTATCTCTCTACTTTTAAATTTTTAACAGCTCTAGGATTTATAATATGCATATTTAACTTATCACAGCTTATCTTCAAAAATATTAAATCAATTTACAGTGATGGAGGAAGGTTATGCTCCATTTTTATCTCTATCTGTTTGGCTGATCTCATCATTTTACATCTAAACATACTAAATACCACAGTGAATTGTCATCCCTTTTCCCTTAAATTATCAGTTAATATTTATAGAAATTTTTTAAAAATTAAAAAAATTATCTACATATTTGTCATTTTTTACATTCTTCATTCATTTGTATAGGTATGTGTCCATTTTGGTATTATTTTTCTTCTGTCCAAAGAACTTCCATTAATAGTACAGGTTTTTCTAGCAACAAATTTCCTCAGTTTCTGTTTGCTGAGGATATAATTATATGTTGATCCCCATGCACTTTAAATATGCCATTCCATTGTCCTTTAGTGTGCACAGTTTGTAGCAAGATCTCTGTTGTTGTTTTAATTGTTATTTCTTTTTATATTGAGGGCTTTTTTCCTCCTGCTGCTTCTAAGGTTATCCCTTTATCACTGATTGCCAGCAATTCAACTGTGTGTCTTAGTGCAATTTTCTTTGTGTTTATGTCATATTAGGGATTATTGAGTTCTGAAATTTGTGCATTTATTATAGTTTTCATCAAATTTGCAGAAAACCTTTAGTCATTGGTTTTTCAATCTTTTACTTTGCCTTTCCTTTTTGGATCTCCAATTATACAGATGTTAAAACCCTTGATAATCCTGAGGTAACTATAATCCTATTTTTTTCTTTTGAAGTCTTTTTTTACCCTCTGGATTTCCCTTGCAAAATTTCTAAGGTCATATCTTCAAATTTACTGATTTTTTTTGTACCATGTTTTCTAGTTTACTTTTAATCATACTCAGTGGAATTTTTTATTTTAGATACTGTGCTTTTACATATAGAAGTTCTATTCAAATGCTTTCATATGTTACATTTCTCTCTTCATTGTGTTCATAATTTCATTTAAATCTTTGAACATATTAAGCACATTGAAAATAACTTTTTACCTGCATTGTCTACTAATTTTGTCACTTCTATCATTGTAATTGTCTTCTCACTTCATTGTGTTTTATTCTAAGTGTACAAATTTTTGATTCAGCCAAAAGTTCCAGGAACCCTTATACAGATTTCTAGAAATTTTTTGTTCCCTCTGTAGTAATCTGCCCCACACATTCTTGGCATTTTTGCTCTCCAGAATTTTGATGTCTATCCCCTTTACTCAGCAAGTCTATCAGGCTCCATTTGTATTTTTTTCTCCCTAATTTATGGTCTAAAACTTGACCCTGAGACAAAATCTGGGTCTGCTGTAGGCTCACTTTGTTTGTCTTTTCTGAGGGGTCATCCATGTGCATTATTGTCTATGTCTGAAAATAGTGATTTTATGAAATGATTAAAAGTTATGGCAACTTTAGGAAGTGAAGTTAAATTTAGGAAAAGTAATAAAACACACACACACACACACATATACACACACATTTAATGGCTTGCTTTTGTGAATTTATGCCACTAAGTCTACAAAATAAAATTCATAAAGCAATATTGATATTATTTTAGAATATAGTATTGTTTTAAATTTCTCACAATAGGGTTAGAATCATATTTTATTATAGCATTTGTGTGCAAACTTGTTAATTCTAGTTGGTAACTGAGGAAAACAGAAACATTAAAGACATTGTTTTTAGAAATTTGATTTTTCAAGGGAAGTATCAATGTTACAATTGAAAAGTCAGATTTAGTGGCACTTGAACTTACTATTCTGTGAATGAGGGAGAGAGAGAGATGTGCTTAACTATAGAAGTTTGCAGGCTTTCCAAGATACTTTCAGTAATTAGGGCTTCTAAAGGTCTTCATGTCTTTATCATAATATTGAAAAAAGATAGAAAATAAGTTCAACTATAAACTTACTATCAAGTATTCAATTCCTGATAGCCTAATGCAATATTTGAATTTTAAAGCTGGAGATTACTCATTTTTTACTGACTCTTTCACATATTTGTAACAACACGGTATTGCTACTTGATTTGGATCATCTATTTCCAACTATAATTTTTCCTCCAGAACATCTTAGCTTCTAGGTCATATGTTGCCCACTTTGGTTTTTGACCTGAACCAGCCTGGAGACATAATTTTTCAGCTTGTACACAGTTGTCTCTTATAGTGTCTCACCCCACTACCAGCAATTCTGAAGTGCAACAATTTTTCAGAGCTACCCACTTTAGATGGAGTATAATTTCTCCAGCTTTTCATTCTTATAACAACTCTCATTCTGGCCATTAATGTTCATTTAATTCATTCAACATGTCTTTCTTGTGGCTTTTTCATTGATGTTACATGCTTGGTCTTTGACCTAGAGTGAAAGAGAATACTAGAAATGAACAAAGGGAGATGATTTCAAAGGATTGAAAAGTATTCCTTATATGGGTTTATACTTTTTTTGTGTGTGTGGTTTTCATCCCAGGTTACATATTTAAGAACTAAGTTTCTTAAGGAAGAAATACCAAGAAGTTATATTGATTTTATCTCAGTGCTCATTTCCCCAAGAGGTTACAAGTGAATAAGAGGACAGATTCACCTGCATTCTTGATTACAGAGAATAGAAGAAAGATTAGATTAAGAGGGAAGGTGGTAAGAGGCAAATTTTTATAGAAAAAGAGGCTGGAGTATGGAATATATCTGTTTCCTTTTCTTCTTTTGTGAACCAGTGGCAAACCTTGCATCTCCCTTAACTTGAACCATTATCATAGCAAGAAATGTTAAGAAAAAATTATAGTGAAACCATGGTTGGTGATTCTGCACAGATAAAAATAACTAGGCCAAGCATAGATTCATTTTTAATGGATATAAGTGAGCATTATATAAAGGGAAAGTATGTTAAAATATGGAAGGCTATTTCATTTACCTTGGAAGAAGATATTGAGATGGCTCAGAAACCATTTTATTATTAGATTGTTTATTTCTTTCCCCATTAATTTACTCTTTCTTGAAGCAGCATGGATAGGCTGCATTGTGGAACATATCAGCATTGTGTTTTGAGAAACTGTACTATAGGTTAGCCCATCTGGTGGGAGAGTTTGTTGCCTTTTTTGGAAAACTTGCTTGTGTGTTATGACATCATTCCTTATAAAGGTAGAGATAGATTATTGTGCACATATAACATAATGAATTTATATGAGATATAGTGACTATCCCATGAGTGGGGGAACAAGACATAATTTGGAGTTGGAGCCTAGAGTGATTTATGAAGGTCATTGTCTTACAAGTTCAGATGCTTTCCATATGGCGTTGGAGAAACCCCCTTATGTACTGTATGTATAAAACATATGTAGTAAATTAGTTTCACTTACATTTTTTCCCTAAATATGTTTTGGTTTAAAAATGACAATGTCTTTTGTTTATCTGGTCTGTAAAATACTTCACTTTTGCTTCCTAAGAGGAGGGCTATTTGTTAATAAGGACTGAGTGTTTTTAAATGAAACAGAGAGAACTGAGTGAGCCCCTTTGACACTGGGTCTTGCTTGTGTCTGGGGTGCCAAAGTCTTCCATCTCATTGGATTTATGGCTTAACTTCTGTATCACACTTAACTTAAGGGTGCTCAGCAGTGTGACCTTGTCTAAGAAGAGGGAAAATGAATTGCTCATTTTCCAGCTGTAGTGTATTATATTTCTATTTAATTGCATTTTTAAATAGATGTGAAGATGCAACTACTTCCACTTAAAAGGAAATTGCTCTACTTAAAGAAAAATGGAGAATGGACTAGGAGTAATATTTGAAATTGAATTTTTTTTACCTAAAATAATAAGCTTTTATTTGGCCCAAGTAGCAATCCTACTGATGAATTTTTCTTTGCATCATTGTTTTCATTGTGAAGACTTGAAATGTATAGTCCCCAATCTCTAGTTTAGTGTTTCTAACTCTTTTGGAATTGTCTGACTTTGCAAAACTTTGCCCAACCAGACTTTTGAGCATACATATTCCATTTTAATATTATAAAGCATAGGTGGTTTTCTAAATATAATTTATTTTATTTGAAAATTGTATTTTATTTGAAAAATTTGTAACACACATTAATCATTTGGAAACTCTCTGAGATGCCACACAACCATGATTGGAAAACATTGGAGATACAACCTCAGAGCCAAATAATACCTAAACATTTTTGTTGAAGAAGAGTTTCTTGTGTTATTAAACACATATCTGGCTGAATGTGTGGAGATGATTTGTACTTCATTTATGGTGTCTATCGCAGCTGAAATGTTCAGCTGCATATTATACAATCTTCACAGTTATATAATCTTTAAGTCATTCTATTGTTTTTTGGCTTGAGAATCCTGAATTCCCAGCACCACACACAAAAGAATTCTGAGTATGGATTTGAAAAATATTAATTGAAGATAAAAGTAAAACCTAAGAAATAAATGGCTTTTTCCCATTGAATCAGAGCAAAGTACCTAGACAATTATTAAATAAATGAAGAAGAATTGAGATTTGAACATAGACCTTTTTTGTTTTCAATTTCCAGATTTAATTTAAAATGAAATGAATTATCATATAGGCATTTATATATACTCGTGTGTTTCAATTCAACAATGATATGAAATTATCAAGTGATTGATTTGTGTCATCCCATCTTAGCAGGGTGTTTATAGGCTCCAATGTAATACCACCAAAGCTTGATACTATAATTCCTCTGAGACATTCATGGTGTATGCCCCAGGATGTACAAATTATCATCTAATTTGTGGTGATTGTTGTTCAGTGCCATTGAGTCAGGTCTGACTCATAGCAACCCTACATACTGTGCCATGCCTGGGATTATTGTCATTGCTTCTCTGCTATTTACAAGGTTTTCAATAGCTGACTCTTTTGGGCAGTGGGATGCCAGATCCTTCTCCCAAGCCTACGGTACCCTCTATTCCCAGGGGCTTTCCCATTCAAGTACTAACCAGGCCCCACTCTGCTTAGCCTCTAAGATGTGATGAGATCCAATGGCAGGGGACCATAGTTGCAGGCATATTTATGGAGAAATAAATAATTGTTTCAGAGACATTTGCACAATTGCTTTGATAACTAGCTTCTCAGCTAATGCTTTTGCTGTGAACAAAGAAAAGTACTGGTCTTTAAAACTGCCAGTTTAGGTCTTTTAGAATCATAATGCTTCATGTGCTATGAGTTTTTCCTGTCATATAAACAGATAAAGTTATATCTCAGCATATATCTTATCTTTCTTCATTCTTCTAGTAGACACTGCCCAGAGCTGTGCCTCATATCTCCTTGGCAGAGTCATTGGCAGTTACAGTAGTGTGATGTCGGATGTGAGGAGGTAGTATAGTAGCAGCTCCTTTCTCCTGGTTCTTCATGTTCTACCTGTATGTGCCCCATTGCTTAGCAGATTTCCATGGGGTTCTGGTTGGCTTTAGAGACCGAAGCAGAAGGAAAGAACGCTGTGAAGTTTGAACATCTGTTAGAATCATGATGCCTTTGGGGATGAGCTCATCTGCAGGTAGGTCAACTGACTTCTCAGTCCAGCTATCAGCAGCCAGATTCACTACTGGCTCCCCATTGAGAATTACTAATGTGCCTCTGTGGACATGAGACTTGGTAGGCAGCCAAGGAGCTATTTTTCTCCAGTCTTGGGATAGAAATAGGAATAAGAATTGGGAAGATGGGCAAATACAAAAAGCTCTTCTGGAACTCCATTTGAGTTGCTCATACCACAGTGTGCAAACTAATCCAGGTCAAACCAACCAACAAGCAGCAGCAACAACAACAAAATTCAGAGAGCAGGCTGCCTTAACTCTAGTTTCTCCAGAGGCAGACTCACTAGATCTTGAGGAAGACCATCAAACCCAACTTCCATTTCTGTCTTTAACCTGTTAGTCTCAAACTATGCTCAAGGAGAATGTTGGTACACACTCGACCTGGCTTATTACTAAAAGTTGCCAAAGTGATTTTTTGATATGGTCTACAAATTAATAAGCAATATTAATGAAAGGAAAGTATACAAATCAAACTGATACCATGGCGAGAACTTTCTCACTATTTTGTTTTTCTCCTATAAATTTATCTTAAATATTTCTAATCAGGCCTGCAATTATGAAACACTACTATTTGTGAGGCACTGTGCTAGGCTAGCAATATGTAAATGAATCATATACCACCCTGTCCTTAATGATCATCCAATCTGGTGGAACAGAGAGAAACAGAGTTTCATTATTTTGGGGAACAGTGGTTGATGACCTAGCAGCAAATGACAATAAATCAAAACATTTGGGAATTAGATTTTATTAATTTTTTTTATATTGAGACAGAGTCTCATTAAGTTATGCAGGCTGCTTCTGGCCTCAAATCTGCAATCCTCCTTCATCCACCTTCTGAGTCACTGGGATTACAGATGTGCACCACCACAACCAGCTATTAAATGTTTTTGAATGTACAATGATTTAAAATTATATATAACATAAACTTGTTGTTGTTGTTAGGTGCTGTCGAGTCAGTATCCAACTCATAGTGACCCTCATAGGGTTTTCAATGGCTGACTGTTTCGGGATTGCCTTGGGAGTGGATTGCCAGGCCCTTCTCCCATTTTTGCAGTGCTGGGAATTGAACTCGGGTCCTCAGAGACTGCAGTGCGGTGCTCTAAGCTACTGAGCTAAATCCCAGCCCACTATAACATAAACTAGATTTTCATTAATCAGTATTGTTTCTAGTTCAGATGATGGGCTTGAATCTCAGCTCATGAGCAAGGTGAATTTCCCAGCTTCAGTTTCATCATTTGCATTACAGAGGTGACACTACTCTGCAGGATTGCTGAAAGAGACAATGTGTGGAAAGCTCCAGTACTTACTTGCTGATGTGTGAATCTTTGCTGCATCTCAATGAGGTGGTCATGCAGCACATTTTTGAATAGTCCATTGATGGAGAACAAATTTTCTGGTGACAAAATACTCATGGAAGGAAAGAAATTGGGACTCAAGATATTAATAATTTTATAAGAAGTGTTAGGAGCTGAGGCATAATGTAGGGCTATAAATTATTGCTGGGGTCCAGGGGATTTGCCAATTTTCAACCAAGAGGTTCACCAAATTATCATCTGTGATAGTTGGTATATCACTACTTTGTCCTCATAATTACTTCTTTATGCATTTTCTCATAATATTTCAGAATGAATTATAAAGCATTATAGGGATCAGTGATATTTTCTTCCTCATTCTGGAGTTGAGAAATAGAAGTATCTGTCTCTATGGGACTAACAATAGACCTGGAGGAACACAGATGTATTGCACTTAGAGATTTTTAAAAATTTGTTTTTATTACTACTATTTTTTTATCCAACGAGCTTTCTTTACTGTTTGTTGCTGGTTACCTACCAGTTGTTTGTGTGGCCTAATTTGTGGTGTGTCTATTGTACCTTGCACACAGGGCTTCTAGGTGGTGCTGATAATTATATTAGTATGGTTGGTTTCTCTTTATATTCTCTTTTATAGGAACTTTCTCAATTTTTCAAATAAATACCATTGGTGGAAAGATATTTTCCAAAGTGGCCTTTATTGTTCATTAATAGTCTTTGAAGCTATGCTTGAAAATAAAACAGTTCATTTTTTTGGTAGACTCATTTTTTTTCCCCTTAACAGCTGGATTTGTTTCTTAACTTTTAAAAGCATGTCCCTTTTCACTTGTTATATGTAATGTTTTTCAGAAATGTTTATTAAATGGATCAATTTTTCCACTCCTTTCAACACTAGAAAACAAAACAAGTTGAATCATGTCAAAAGAAAGTAGTCCACAGGGATAATACAAGCACAATGTTCTTTCTGGATATGATTAAAAAAATTTGAGGGGCATAGCCTTTTGTGAAAACTGTAGGGACTGGTTAAATACCACTCGGAAGCAAAATTTGTTATACAGAAATCAAAATACATGTTTGTACCTTTGAATTTCTCAACTTTGAAGAATGTATGATGAAGGTAACTCAATGGCTAATAGGCTATGATGTTTATATTAGCTATCAGGTTATAAATCAAATGATCTATCATATAATACAAAATTATTTTCAGATTTATTGCTTTTAAAATACATATGAAACATATACCCACATATAATATGAACTCCTTCACAACCTGTATTATCTCTTGTTGTTGTTGTTGTTTGGTGCCGTAGAGTTGGTATCCGACTCATAGTGACTCTGTGTACACTCTGTGTACAACAGGTGAAACACTATTGCCAGTGCTTCTCTAATGTTCATAGGGTTTTCAATGGCAGATTGATTTTTGGGAGTGGGTTGCCAGGTCTGTCTCCCAGTATTATCAATTACTGGTTGCTTAAATGTATTTGAGTGTGTGGTAAGTTTGTACTCTCTGATTTCACAGAACCCATTGGCAAGATATTGCTACTAAGTACTCAGTCCATGAGGGGCAAACACTGCCTACGGACTGCCTTAGAAATCGCCCAAGACCACTCTAGAAAGAGGTCCTTACAAACTATGATAAAGGCTATGTCCATTCCATAAAAATTGTTTACCAGGTTTTTTCCTGGTATTTCTGATACAAACTTTTATATATAGTATTTGGGTATATGCAAACTTAATAGATATATTTGTTTCTAACAGACGCATCATTCTGATAATTCTAGGCTTATTCCTCATACAGTTTCATTCTGTGAAGCTTAAAAGAAAATGGAGAACATACAGAATGAGAGAAAGAGAGAGAAAGAGTGAGAGAGAGAGAGAGAGAGAGAGAGAGAGAGAGCGAGCATGAGAGTGAGCTAGTTGTCTTTCTTTAGGGCTGTCTCCCAATTTTCTTTTTTTCTTCTTTCTTTCTTTTTTATACTTTGGGTTGAACCCAGGACATTTCACATGCTAGGCAAGTACTCTACCACTGAGCTGCATCCCAAGCCCCTGTTCTATTTTATCTTGAGACAGGGTCTTGCTAAGATACCTAGGCTGCCTCTGGCCTCAAACTTACAGTCTTCTTGCTCACTGTGATTAGAGGCAAATGCCATGGCGCCTGGCTCAAGTTTTTTGAGCAATGTGAAACAATTTATGAAATATTTTGCTGGATAAGTTAAGATCTGCTCTTGAAATTTTAAGTTCAAATTTATGATCCTAATGTGATGTAGAATTCCCTTTGTCATGTGTGTTGAGGTCATAGGCCTCATAAGGTCAGGTGCCTAAAGTTTACCATATCCTGTTCTAAAGGGCATGTTCATTGTTGGATCAACAAATACCATAACCCCCTCTAGTGCATCACGCAGATGAATGGAAGAGATTTTGATGTGTTGTCCTGATGAGTGCCTAAACAATTTTCCATGTGTTCTATAACTTTGTATATGTTTTGGGAGTAGTTTATGTAGGATTTGGTTAGGTTGTATAAGAGAAACAAAGGGCTGTTAACAGAGGATCAATATTTTATCCTTGGTTGTGTAGTCTTTGAATCTTGAGATGCACCTATAAGATGGAGGTAAAACCTTGTTAGCTCTTCTTGCAAGAATGCTGTAAGGACCAAGTGAAATAACGTTGAAGGCTCTGAGGTAAGTTACTCTTATGAGTAACATAAAAGTGGCAGACATGCCAGCTTCTTTCTGTTTCTTGTAGTTGATTTTGTTTACCCTAGCATTCTGTCTGCCATGGCTACAATTGCTGCAGTGGGTGGAAGGGTAAATTTAGCATGTGTTCGAGGCCACCTTCCTGTGGTGCTTCTCTTAGTTGGCATCAGCATAACCTTTCAATGGAAGTAATCCTTGACATAATTTCTTAGCTTCTGAGTTGTTAAGTTATTCTAAGGAGTCATACTTTAGGCCAACCAAAGATAGCTCTATTCTTAGGATTATAACTTCTTAGTGTCTCCATGTCACATGGAGTGAAACTCAAACTACTTCCTGTGCCTTACAAGTCCCTTGCCTGATTTCTCTGGACTATGCCCAATCTCCAGAGCATCTTGTACCTCTCCCCCTCCTGTTCCCTCTTTTCTGGCTTCACTGGCTTTCCTACCCATCCATAAGCTTACTGCATTCCTGCCTAGTACACTTGCTTCAGCTGTCGCCTCTGCTTGGGAAGTTTTCTCCTAGTCCTCCTCCCCTGCAGATCTTCTTAGGGCTGATTATATCTTGTCTTGCTGGCCTTAGGTGAAACAATCTTATTCTCAGAAAACCATTTACAGGCCTTTAGTCTCAAGTAGGTCATTGATCTATTCTTTCTCTTTAACACGATTCTGTTTTATATTTGACTACTTCAAATGATTTTTCATTTATTTATTCACTTATTTATTATTTGCTTTTCCTGCCTTTCATCTGGAGGGTAAGCTTCTGGACCTAGAAGTGAACCTAATGTGTATTGTTGTTGTTAGGTGCTATTGAGTCAGTGTCTGACTCATAGTGACCCTATGTTACAACAGATGAAACACTATTGTCTGCTTCTCTGGTATTCATAGTGTTTTCAATGGCTGATTGTTTTTTTGGAGTGTGTTGCCAGGTCCTTCCCCAAAGCCAACAGTACCTGATGTTCCCAGGTGGTCTCTCATCCAAGTCCTAACCAGGCCCAACCCTGCTTAGCTTCTGAGATCTGATAGGACTGGATGCCACAGTGGTATGGCTGCAAGCTAATGTGTGTTAGGCACTTAATAATTTTTTGTAGAATAGATGAGTTAATGAATACAAGTGCTCCCGCTTAAGAAAGTAATATTTTTTTTAAAAGTTCATACCATCATGCAAGTAAATACCTTATGATGTGATTACGCTTATTCTTTTGCAAAAACACTTTATTTTAAATGCAACATCTAGATGAAAATTTGTCTTAGTTGTCTATTATTTTGTTTCAGGCCACAGTTAAATTTAGTGGCATAAAACAACAATTTATTGTTCTTCACCACTGTGTAGGTTGGCTGATTCTCAGGTGAATGGTTCTTCTGCTGGGACCTTGGTGTGTATGGTGTATCTAAGATGGTTTTCAGGCTTCTTGCCACGTGGCCTCCCTCTCTGTCTGCAAAGTTGTACTTCTCACATAATAGCCTGCTTCTAAGAAGATCATTCCAAGTGGAAAAAAAGCATAAACCACAATGTCTTGATATACAGCATCACTTGTACTACATCTTATTGATCAGAGGATTCAGAGTGGCAAACTAGGTTCAAAAGGAAAGGGAGATCAGGCACCGGGATGCACACTTGTAATCCCAGCAATGTGGGAGGGTGAGATAGGATCACAAGTTTGAGGCCAGAGGCAGGCTGTGCAACTCTGCGAGAATTTGTCTCAAAATAGAAAAAATACCAAAAGGGGTTGGGGGTACAGCTCAGTAGTGGAGCACTTGCCTAGCATGGGAAAGGTCTTTTGTCCATCCCACCAGTGCTGGAAAAAAAGAAAAGGAGAATGTGTAGATAGGAGGAATGGCAAAGAATATGGGGCCCAAGTATACCTCCCGATATGAGTGGTCTTTTCCCACAGAGGATGAAAAACCTTTTTATTGCATATTTAGTACACCTAGGGTGGTATGCTAGACACTGGGAATAGAAGAGATTCACAGTTTTCTGTGGGGAGGTGTAGAGTGTAACTCAGGGTTTGGAGTAAAGAGATTTGATCTTTTGTTGATAACCAGTGTGCTTCCTTGAAGGTTTAAAGATACTGAGGATTTTATCTCTTATTTTACATTTTATAGCTGGAAGGAATTAGTATCTGGGTTGCCTTAACCTACAGAGATCATTTTGCATGCTATGAAACAAAGAATAACCCATTCTTTTGTTTAGGATAGTTAGGGATTTACATGTGTTTGTAGGATTATAGTGAAATGTATCTATCTTTTTTCAAACAAGGATGCCTCAGACATCCTTGTAAGTATAATTGAATCAACAGCCTCAGTTTTCTCTTTCATCAAATCCTTTATCAGAGCTGCTAAGTGTTCCCCAAAATGACTGACTAATTTTTCTTCCTTCATGCTCATTATGTGTTATTAGTTGAAAGGCTCAGTGTGAGGGCAGGAAGATAGCAGAAGCAGAGTGGAGAGGGGCAAAGGACCCAGGTGAAAAATCACTTGCAACAAACACATCAGAATTTCTGCTCTTATATAATAACCCAGAAAATTTTAATCTACTTCCTTGGTAGCAGCTCTGGTCTACTAGAAGGGTCTCATATTCTTCTTTGGATTTAACCATATACTATCTCCCCATTTTCCTTCTTACTGTACATATTTCTTGAGCACTAGGTACTCATTTCCTATTACCTCATGGCATACAGATGGTTTACTAGCATGCACATAGTATACTTTTTACTGGCATGCATATCGTCAACTTATTCTAAAAAACTCTGTTATTTGCCCTTTTTAAGCTTATTTTCTTTCAATGTTCGACATCTCTAACCACCACCTCCATTCATCCAGTCATCAAACTCAGAAATGTTGGGTCTTCCATGACTCTTCTGCCTTTTACTACTCATATTTAATTTTTTCAAAATCCTGAATATATTTGGTATCATTTTTCTTCTATTCCTACCACCGCTACTTTAATTCAGGTATCCATCTTCTCTTGCCGACAAAATAGCAATAAAATGCTCTGACTCTAACCTCAGCTTCTATAAGACATCTACCCTGTTGTCAGAATTACTATTAGAAAAGCTACTAATCTGCTTAAAATTATTTACAAATCTCTGTTGTCAACCTGTTAGGAGAAAAACACTTCTTAGTAGTTGGCAAATTACCCAAAGTAATTTGTATTATAACCAATATATAATATAGGCTCCAATTCCTGCTGCTTCTATGCATAATCTCACAAACCTTTGTGCTTGTAATTTCAGAATCCTTGGGGTCATTCATTGTCTGTGTCTCAACATATATTGTTGTTCCTCATATATGAGATCCCCTTCTCAACTGTGAATACCTGGTGGACCCAACTCTTCCTGTAAAACTTGTGTCCCTAGCTTTACAATGGCCTTTTTCTCAATAAAAAGATTTCCCTAATTTCTGCTCCAAGAGGTCTTTTGTTATAATTTCTTGGCTGAATGTTTGAATACCTTATCATTTGTCTTCTGACAATGTTCTGCTCAATTTGAGTTGGGTAATATTGTTAAATATCTAAATTTAGATGAAATAAAATGATCTTATTAATTAAAACAACAGTACCTAGGATAGTGTCTGGTACTCATTATGCTTTCTCCAAATGTGGTTGGAATTCTCTCTTCCAGCAACAACTGCAAATTCAAATCCATAGAAGTCACAGTTAAGCCACTCTTGACCAATTGGTAAAATTCCACATAATTTCCCTCCATAAATACTAATTTCATGAATCCTGTTTTAATCTGGCTTGAATCTGGTTAACTGTATAAAAGATATAACAAAATTATCTTTTATTTTGAGATTTTTCTTTCTATCCTTCCTTGTTTGTTTATACCTCAAGAATTAATTAATCCAGTCACCTGCCTGTATTATATCCACTGCTGATTGAATCAAATCAGCATTGTTCTTCACAGTCATTATGCAGTGTTCCTCCCCCTCCCATTTGTGATTCCAGGATACCCATGGCTGGATTAATCCAGAAATGTTGAATGAAAGATTCCAGCCAAAAGCAGTTCATAATTTTTAAATTGCATAAAATTCTGAGTAGCATGATAAAATCTCAGAATGGGCCTTCTCCACGCTGCTCAGGACGTAAATCATCCCTTTGTATGCTGCAAGGGTTCCCTACTCATCTGTTATTCACCAAGTAGCCATCTATGTTCTGAGATTGATGGTAATGGTAGGCATCAGAGGGCTTGTATTCATGAAACTCTTATTTTACTTAATAATGACTCCAAAGGTGCAAGAGTAGTGATGTTGGCAATTTTATATCAGTACATTGTTATAATTGTTCCATTTTATTATTAGTTTTTGTTAATCTCTTGCTGTGCCTAACTCATAAATTCAACTTTATTTTAGATGTTAGGTAAGGAAAAGATGTTGTTGTTGTTAGGTGCCATCAAGTCATGTCCAATTCATAGTGACCCTCATAGGGTTTTCAATGGCTGTTTTGGGATTGCCTTGGGAGTGGATTGCCACATCCTTCTCCCGAAGGAAAAGACATAACACCTATAAAATTCCATGGTTTTAGGCACCTATTAAGGGTCTTAGGACTGGGATTTGGCTCAGTTGGTAGAGTGCCACTCTGCAGTTCTGAGGTCCCGAGTTCAATTCCCAGCACCGCAAAAATGGGAGAAGGACGTGGCAATCCACTCAGGAGGCAATCCAGAAACAATGAGCCATTAAAAACCCTATGAGGGTCACTATGAGTTGGACACATCAATGGTACCTAACAACAAGTAAGAGTCTTGGAATGAATGTATCCCTTGTGGGTAAGTAGGAACTACTGCAAATGACTTTCTTTTTAGTACTTAAAATTTTATTTCAGTCTGTTTAAGAACTCCCAGAGGATAAAAAATTAATTTATCTAAGTTCTTTTTTAAGTTACATAGTATTTGCCTTATTCTCCATTGGAAGGAAAGGTTTAGTATTCTCCATTTTTCTTTTTTTCAACAACTATAAGATTTGGTTACATATGAAATAGTATGCATTTTTTTTTGCTCTGATTCTGATGTTTTAATTAAAAGAGCTGTTTTACTTCATTTAAACAGGCATTTAAGAATGGTGCCAAACTCAAACTTTATAGAACATAGGCAGAATGGTCAATACTAGATGGTGTGTTGATTTCCTGACAAAAGGGTATCGTATCTTCTCTCCATTCCTCCCAGGAGTATGGATGTTCTTAGATCTGTGGAAGCCAACTTTTAATCATGACTGAGCAAAGCTATAGACTCAGAGTTGCTACCCCTGACCTACTTGAATAGAAGCTGTGTATTCAGTAAGCTTCACTATGCGATGAAGAAACCAACTGTTCTGAGTTTGGTAAAGATGTTGAGAAGGGCGTTTCCACAAAACAAGTCTGAAGGAAAGAAAGGAGTCTATTTTAGGTGAAAAAAGTATTTGTTACAGCAACTTGAGCTAATTAACTCCGATGTTGACCTTGTTTACTTTCTTGTCTTCATACCTCTTTCTCTCAGTGATGGCTACCTTGATGTTAACTGGCTTGAATGGGAGGACCACACCCTTAGTTTGATCTTTCCCATGAGTCACTTCCTTCAACAAAGAAATTTTGCTGGACTTATTCTTCAAAGGCTTTGAAAATGCTGCATCTTACTGTGTCTAGCAAATAGTTTGGGGTGTGGTCACTGGTACACAGAACATAACTGACTAAAAGAAAAGACATTTAAAGTTCACTGAATATTTGAAGGAATTTATCCCCATCTCCCAAATGCAATCCTAGTCTTGAAAGTCTTTAACTGATGGTGACAATGCAAGGATTGGGATCCCAAATGTTTGTGAGTAGAGTGCAGCCTGAAAGATTTATGTGTGCTCCTCAGTTCCCACTTTAGATGGGTGTTCTCCCAGAGGCAGAAATGAGGGCTAGGTAGAACTGTGGATGAAGGAGTTGCTGAGAGATAGAGAGACAGAGAGAGAGAGAGAGAGAGAGAGAGAGAGAGAGAGAGAGACACACACACACACACACACACACAGAGAGAGAGAGAGAGAGAGAGAGAGAGAGAGAGGAGAGGCACCTTAAATCAGGATTCTCTCCCTACTTCAGAGCTGGAGGCCAGCACATTTTCTCAGGGGATAACCATATATCTCTCCTTCTTCCTTTTTATGAATAAGGATATTTATTGAAGTTACCTCTTCCACAATTGACTATATCTAACATTAAGTTCATGTGGGAAGAAGGAGAGCAAGAACATCATTTTACTCAATTGGACATTGAACGATACGGAGTCATTTAAGTGAGCTAGGTCCTATTCTTGGCACTTGGGCTTCTACCTTATGTTGCTGAAGTTGAATGCCCAACTTGGCCTGCTTTGTGGACTTTAGACTATTGTGAGACATAGAAGACTGTTAAGAAAATAGCACCCTCACTTCAGCATAATTTTTAGAAATGATGTCTGTATGATTACCTCTGAATGAGTCATTACATGTAATTAGTACTGGAGCCTATAATGAACCCAAAGCATCAGAAATACCATCCCTGGGGGCACTAAAGTTTTACACCAGATATGCTTAAAGTTTTGTGATAAGTGTTTAGTGTATATATAAATAAATAACATTGCTGGTTGTTGTGGTGCACCCCTCTAACCCCAGCAACTCAAGCAGCAGAGGTAGGAGGATTACAAGTTCAAGGCCAAAGGCAGCCTGCATAACTTAGAACATGTCTCCAAATAAAAAAAAAATAAAAAATACACTGAGGGTGCAGGCCAGTGGTAGAGCTTGCCAAGTATGTGTGAGGCCTTAGGTTCAACTACCAAGTATAAGAAAAAACAAACAAATAAAAACACAATTTTAAATGGGGCTTGACTTTTTTGTTATCTTGGAAGTTTACCTGAAGTTCAGATGTGAGAACAGTGTTTCACAACTACTTGTATATTTTAGGAAGAAAATTTGAACTATCCCCATATATCTTCAAAACTTTGCACATCACCAACTTCCACACTGTATAAAAGAAGACTAGAAATTGATTAGAGATGAAAGAAGCAAAAAATAAATCATAATGGGATTTCCTCTCTCCTTCTAATGGAGAATGGGTGGGGAGTGTTATTTTCTTTCCAAACTAAATGAAGGGGCCCTAAAGAGTATTTCTGAGATGTTGGGGTATTGGCAAAGAGGAAACTGGCATTTTGTTTGTTGGATGGATCCTTACCTTTTTCAAACTTGTTGTCTTACTTCAGGCTACCCAGGCCAGAGAATACAGAGTTTTTAGAGGAATTCAAGGGGTCTCCTAGAGGATAGGGATGCTTATAAGTGGGATTGTTTCCACTCCCAAATTCATATGTTCAATTAAGTTAAAGTTAAGTCCCAAGGGTGGGCTGTAGTTCAATGTGACTGGCTGGTGTTCTTATATTGATAATAAGAAAGTTGGACACAGACACATGCAAAGGGAAGAGACCATGTGAAGAAAGGGGACAAGACAGACATCTATAAGCCATGGAGAGGGGCTTCAGAAACAATAAGCTCTGCTTACACCTTGATTTTGGACTCCCAAACTCCTGAGATGTAAGAAAACAAATTTTTCTTATTTAAACCTATCAGCCTGAGGTATTTTGTTATGCCAGATATTGCAAACTAATACAGGGATAAGGAAATATTTGTCCCTCACCAACTCAGGGAAATCTGAGGCAAGAGACTTTTTGGAACAGCTTTTTAATGACTGAGCAACAAGGGGTTGGTGGCTCAATAAAAGCAAGTGGCAGTTCCATAGTATGTACTAGAGAGTAGGGACTTCCTTTGGGCTGTGTGAATATAACCAAGAGCACCCAGGATAGTATCATCTCAAAAGCATCCAAAGGACTGTCCTGCTGTTGTTAGGTGCCATCTAGTCAGGTCTGACTCATAGTAACCCTATGTATAACAGAGCAAAACACTCACCAATTCTGTGCAAGGCACAGGATCTTTTTTATGTTTAAGCCCATTGCTGCAGCCACTGTGTCAATCCATCTAGTTGAAGTTCTCCCTTTTTTTTCACTAGCCTGCCACTCTCCTAAACATGATGTCCTTCTCCCAGGGATCCCAGGGATCCATACTGAAGGCTATGTTCTGTGATCTTCATCAGTAAATGTTTCAAATCCTCTTCACTTTCAGCAAGGAAAGTTGTGTCATCTGTACAATACAGGTTGTTAATGAATCTTCCTCTAATTGTGATGCTATGTTCTTCTTCATAAAGTCCAGCTTCTTAGATTATTTGATCACCATAGAGATTGAAGTGGTATGGTGAAAAGATAGAGTCCTGATGCACATCTTTCTTGACTTTAAACCAGGCAGTGTTTCTGTTTGAATGACTGCCTCCTGGTCCATGTACAGATTTCTCACCAGTACAATTAAGCACTCTGGTATTCCCACTCTTCCCAATGTTAGCCTTAGTTGTCCTCCTAGGGAACACAAATCTCCAGTGTGAACCTCTAAAGAGTGGGAACTGAAAGAGAATTTGAAGAGGTCAGCTGGAGAGTATGTTGTTCAAGTTGAGCAGTTGTACAGTGCTAAGGAGATTATATAACTTATATTCCAACCCAGGTCAATTTTTGTATTAAAGAATGTGTTATTAGAGTAATTATGGTAGTCAGCAGGCATGCACCAGGACTCTCTAAGCATGTATAGTTACCCTGAACAATGTGCATGTCTCCAGTGTGGTTGTGTGGACTGGGCCAGTCAAATGGTTTCTAGAGAAGAACTAGATCAGGGAAAGAGGACATTTTATAGTTAAGAGGAAAATTTGGACAGGACCCACTGGGAAAAAGGTCCTATTCCTCTTAATCCCTCATCCTTCCTCTACACTGACCCTTGTTGTTGTTGTTGTTAGGTGCTATCCAGTCAGTATCCAACTTATAATGATCTTATATACAACAGGCAAAACACTATTATCAGTGCTTCTCTGCTATTCATAGGGTGTTCAATGGTGGATTGTTTTTTGGGAGTGGATTGCCAGGTCCTTCTCCCAAACCTACTGTATCTGGTGTTCCCAGGCAGTCTCCCATCCAAGTACTATCCGGGCCCAACCCTGCTTCTCCTTATTGTTGTTAAGTGCCATTGAGTTGGTGTCCAACTTAGAGCGACTGTATGTACAACAGGTGAAACACTATTATCAGTGCTTCTCTGCTATTTATAGGGTTTTCAATGGTGGATAGATTTTTGGGAGTGGGTTTCTGGGTCCTTCTCCCAAGCCTACAGCATCTGGTGTTCCTAGGTGATTTCCCACTCAACTACTAACTAGGCCTGACCCTGCTTAGCTTCCGAGATCTGAGGAACTGGATGCTAAGGTGCTATAGCTGCAGGCTTATGCTGACCCTAGAAGATCTATAAGCAGAATACTGGGTAAGGAAAGAATATTGGAGAGAAACTTAGAGAAAACATTAAAGAATAGATTATGTCTGATTTCCCCATTGCTGGTTTTTAAAAGTCCACAACTGGCCTGTACTGCAGAAAAATTAAATATTGAATGGAATGAGTCTCAAGATTTTATTAGACTTTTTCAAATCTAAAAATGAGAATTTTTTTATCTTAAAGTGGCTGAAAAAATTATAGAATCACCTTGAAATAACAACTAATACTTGTATAGTACTTTTTATGTTATACTCTCAACATTATCTTAATATACATTATCCTTATATATATCTTAGCTTCTGGAGTCTGGGTGTTCAAGATCAAAGTGTGAACAGGGTTTGTTTCTTTTGATGTCCCTCTCCACTCTCTCTACGGCTTATAGATGGCTGTTGTGTCTCTATTTCTTCATATGTTCTCTTCCCTTTGTACTTCTATGTATCCAAATTTCTTGTTCTTGTAAGAACATGAGTCACTAAATTAGAGCCCACTCCAGGGATTTAACTTTAGTTTAATTATCTCTTTAGATTTCTTGTTTCTGAATATAGCAATTTACATATATTATGGGAATGGGGTTTGAGATGCTAGCACTCTGTTTCTTCTGGATCCAAACTTTTCTACTATTCTGTACTGTCTGTTTTGGCTGAAGCACCTGTATAGAGCGCAATCATAGACAGTGGTGGAGAAAAGTACAATTGCTTTCTGACTGTACTCTACTGAGCCCAACCCATGTAACTGGAGTGTTAGATATGCATAAGAACATGGGACTGTTGATAACCAAAAAATGGGAGAGAAAATCATGGTGCCCCAAACTACCAAAATTAAGTGAAGAAATGAATTCCTCAAGGCATGGACACAGGCACTGAGATGTGATTCTGTTGAGAGGTTTGCTGTGAATCAGCACAAATCTTTATAGAATGGGGTAAGGCAACAGAAATGGGGGTGCTGGGAGAAGGAAGAGGTCTGAGAAGAGAAACAAGGGAAGGTGAAGAATACTACATCTCCGAGGCCAAGACTGTGGAGGATAGTTGTCAGTGTCAGAAGAGAAAAGAGCATGCTAGAGCAAACAGTCATGAATAGAGCTTTTGTTCTCTTTTAATTTTTTAAAGGACACAGATTTTGCTTTGTTGAAATCAATTTCCTGCCCATAGAATTTGAATTTCTTTAGCTTCAAGTGCAAATAGTCAAGTTCAAATAAAATATCCGTTTCTTTCAGGTCCCACCTAGACTGGGCTGAACATTTGGCTGGACCTTAGCTGGCCACGCCCACCTGTGTTAACCCTAGTGGATGCCTTGCTTTCTTGTTTCAACACAAATAATTTGCCTTCTATAATTCATAATTGAAGTCTCCTCCCAAACAGCAGAAGGGTATTTGAGGGCTTTTCCTGATGGAGATCAACATAATTGAGAATAAATTAAGACCTTCTTTTTCCGGGTGAAATCAATACAGTGTCACAAGTGTGGGTCACAAAGTAGGTTTACGACAGGGCTTCCCAGATGTCTCTGCAGCTTCCTCTTTGCATTAAGCGCCAGAATCTCCTTGACTCGCACCAGCTGGTTGCCAATCTGAGCAGCTGCTCCTCCCATGCTCTGCTCTTAGGTAGCCTGAGATTGGGCTCCACGGCTTCATCCTCCAGGACAGGGTGGGAGGAGGGGGAAGAAACGTGAGGACTTTACCTTATCAAAGTGGAGCTGCCACACCTAGGATTGAACTGATGGGATAAATTTACTGGTTTGTTGGGAGCGTGAAATGACAAACTAGAGCAAATGAGCATTGATCAAGCAATTTCCCGTATTTTCTTTTTTCTTTTTCTTTCTGTGCTTACTCCTCCAACCTCAGGCTAACTTTCTACCCACTCTTTGAAGAAGTTACCCTCCTTTCTGCGTGCCTTTAGGGCAATAGCTTTTAAGCTCTTTAGTTTTGTTTCTTTCTTTTCTTTTTGAAATCACAGACATAGTCAACAGGCTTTTGCTTTCTTGCTTTGTTTCGATGTGCAACAAGGAATGGAAACTTTTAAAATCTTTTATAATCATGCATTTTAAACATGTAGACTTGCTGTAAAGTCTGCCTTGTCTGTAGTCCAATACTGCCTTTTACTTTCTGCATATCCTCAAGAAGGGTTTATCCTCCATGCACTACTCCATGTGTCTTACTGTAGTAGTCCCAAGAAGGTAAGTGAAGAAGAGTCCAAGGTACCTGAGTCAAATTACAAAATCTGAAGGGTATTGTAAAGGAAATAGTTCAATTTAGCAAATTTACTCTAAAAATTCGACTCATTTTTCCTTTCTTTGCAATTGAACAAATTCATGCTTTTCTGCATATAGAGATAAAATCTATACAGAGAATGTTAAGTTCTGAGTTCTGATTAATTATGCAGGACTTTGTTTTAATTAGTTTTTCAAAATGCCACATTCCTGAAGGAAGATCATAAGGAAGACACAAAAGATATCTTGGACATCCTTTTTAAAAAATAAAAAAGCTTACCATTTTATAATGATTTAAGTGTAAGCAAATCAGAGACACATGGATTACATTTCCCTTAGAATACATATGGGTTTGAAGAATTAAGGTGGGGGGAAAGGCTTGGCACATTGTAGTTGGGTATTACTGAATGCAAAACATGTAGGGGAAATATTTAGTTTTTTAGTTTTTTTCTTTTGACAAACACCAAAAATGAGCAAGCACACTCATCCACTTTTCTCTCCTTTTCATTAGGATTAGCCTAATCTTGGGAGGATTTTTAGGTGAGAGGAAGGATTTTTAGGTGAGAGGATACAGGGGCTTTGGATTTGTCAA
Source organism: Pedetes capensis (assembly GCA_007922755.1). Lineage (NCBI taxonomy): Eukaryota > Metazoa > Chordata > Mammalia > Rodentia > Pedetidae > Pedetes > Pedetes capensis. The sequence goes on from VMDO01012751.1 coordinate 22,006, forward strand.
GAAGTTACACTTGCCCTTTCTCTCTGTTCCTCCATCTTTACCATATTTCCCTTCACACACAGGAAGGAATAATTTCCAACTTTGAAGAGTGATAGAGTTTTGATATGATGTGTTTCAGAGCTGCGTAATTTCATGTACTGTTGAACTCTGCAGAGCCCAGAGAGGAATCCTTTTTGATTCAAGCTGACTGAATAGCTAAAAATAATCAGCTGCATTGTATTATGTGGTTGTTAACTGTACTGTGCCCTGCTATGGATGCTTGCCTGCCTGCTTGCCTTACTTTCTTCCTTCTTTTCTTTTTTTCTTCCTTCTTTCTAACCTCTTCTTTACTTCCTCTCTCCCTCCCTGCCTCCCTTCTCTACTCTCCTCTCCCCATTCTTCCCTCTTTCTCTTTTCTACAAATATTTACTGAGTGCCCACTAGGTGTAAAGTACTATGCTATATGGTGCCAGATCTGAAACTTCGATCTTTAGGTATTTCTGGTGCTAAGCTTAGTACAAACAGGTAGAGGGTAAGCACAAGTTTTGATATTTGCCTTTTAGCTTTTATATTTTCTTTTTAGACATTTGCAGATCAGTATAAATAATTCATTATTTGCTGTCCTGCTATTCATCATATCTTCATCTTTGTGATATTTCTGTTGGATGTACCTCTTTGATACAGATCTATAGTAGAAGAAACAAATACGGTTTGTTCAGAAATATGTGGTCTGAATCTACATGCTCTAGACGTGTGACTGAAGGCAGAAGCACATCTCAGGGTAATGCCACAAATGGAAACTATGGACTTGCCTGAACATCTCCTTGGAATTTAGCTTACTAAACTTTTATACTTCCCTCCCTTCCTAATCCCCCATTACAAAGTCATAGGAATTATATCTTTTAGAAAAGATATCATGAGCAAGTTTAAGAAGAAATGCAAGACTGTACAAAGCTTGTAATAGGCAAGACATGTATAGATTATCTGTTCTCTGAAATTAAGGTCAAGGACATATCATCACAAAAACACTAAAGTCTACTTTTCTGCTCTCAAAAACTGTATAGATGTTATGGTTTGAATCTGAAATGTCCCCTGCAGGCTCGTGTATGAAAGGCTCTCCTGCCAAGTGATGGGCTTTTTGGAAGTGATTGGATGATGAGGTGTCCGACTGCATCAGTGGATTCGTCCACTGCTGGAGTCATAATTGGATGGAGTTATTGGGAGGTGTGGATGCTCAGGAGGTGGGCCTGGTTGGAAAAGGTAGGTCACTAGGGCTCTGCCTTTGAAGGGCATCTCATCTCTGGCCCCTTCATGTCTGTGGGCCAAAGTAAATTCTCCCTCTTTCAACTTGTTTTTCTCCAGTATCTTGTCACTGTGCCTGCAGCTGTGGCACTGTGGCATTGGATCCTGTCAGGTCTTGGAAGCTAAGAAGGATCGGGCCTGGTTAGTACTTGGATGGGAGACTGCCTGGGAACACCAGGTGCTGTAGACTTGGGAGAAAGACCCAGCAATCCACTCCCAAAAATCAATCCGCCATTGAAAACCCTATGAATAGAAGAGAAGCACTGACAATAGCATTTTGCCTGTTTTATTTAGGGCCGCTATGAGTCAGATACCGACTCGACTGGCACCTAACAACAAAATCTTGTCACTGTGACAAAAAATTGACCAATAATACACAAAGCTTAAAAAAAAGACCCTCAAACCCAGAAGTTCAGAGTCATTTTTTGAGGATTTTGGGAGAGGATCTTATAACTCTCTAAGTTTATGAGGCCTGTAGAAGTAGAATTTAGTCAGGATTAAGGTTTGTCCTATTGGGGGATGAAAACTGGAAACTGACCTTTGATTTATGTAACAGCATACTAGAGTGGGCTTCTTGCACCTGGAGGGTGAGCAGGCATGTGGACAAACTTTGGAAAACAGGAACTCTCAAGACCCTGTGAGAAAATCTCAAAGGACCTGCAAGTTTACCATCTACAGCCATGTACCATCCTAGCTTTTTTTCCTCTTTAAAGCAGATGGTCCCTGTAGATGGAACATCTCTTTGCTTAATGATCCAGTCAAATTTTGCAATATGTGAAAGGTGCTTACAAATATATTAAAGGCGAGTTGTTGTTAGGTGCCATCAAATCGGTATCTGACTCATAGCAACACTATGTACAACAGGCAAAACAGCGTTGTTACTACTTCTTTGCTATTCATAGGTTTTTCAATGGCTGATTGTTTCTGGGAATGGGTTGCTGGGTCCTTCTCCCAATGGAGAGTTAGTCATGTGAAAAATAATTTCTTTCACCTTTCCCTGTCTTAGAAGAACTTTGTTTTCATTAGTCTTAAGATTTAGGAGCATGGCTAGGAAATTTTGTTTGTTCTTACAGTCTGTCTATATTTTAGTTCACTAAAAGTCACCAACTAAATTTGGAATCTATACCTATTTTATGCTTCTCAAACTTTTCATTAAGTCAAGATGAGTTGATTTTAGCTCATTTTACGGTCTTTAGGATTTTAAATATTAAACCCAAATATTACTAGAAAATGTTACCTTAAACTGCTTTTTATCAAAGTTGGCAAGATAATACAGAAGCCAGGTGATGTGGTGCACAACTGTAATCCCAGCAGCTTGGGAGGTTGAGGCAGGAGGAGCGTGAGTTTGAGGCCAGAGGTAGCTTGCACGACTTAGTGAGACCCCATCACAAAATAAATAGTTAAAAAGAGGAGGGTGGGGACTGGGATTGCAGCTCAGTGATAGTGTACTTGCCTAGCATGCATGATGCTCTGGGTTCAACCCACCAGTATAAAAAAAAAAAGAAAAAAGATAGCATAGCATAGTAACCATAACTTGCAATATTCCATATACATCTATTCTAAGTTCATCTCTTTTCATTTTTGCATCTTATTTGTCTACATAGGACCAGCAGTCAAGTCCTTTTATGGCAAAAAAAAAAAAAAAAAAAAAAAAAAAAAAAAAAAAAAAAAAAAAAAAAAAAAAAAAAAAAAAAAAAAAAAAAGATAAAAAAGAAAATAAGGAAAAATAAGTGAAGGAAAAATAAGAGAGGAAAAATAAGTGTACAAATATTTCTCTATTCTTTGGCAATATGACAGACTTGAAAAAATGATTACAAAATTGATGAATTTTTCTAATGGCTAATTTAGAAAAACCATTGTCCCTTGTGATCTCCACTGAGGCTTATAGCCAATACTTGCTGTACAGTAATAACAAACTATGCTGTTTGAAGGCCTATAATCTTCTCTCAGATAATATTAGCAAAAATGCTACAGAATGTATTAACTTTTCAATTCTTTTTCCAGTGGAATGTGTAGATCAAAAACCAGATAATTCATGAAAAATACCAAATGTGTGTGCAATATTCTTGAGGAAAATAGTGTGGCAATTTCATGCCAGATTCACTGAATACATAGGTATTTAATAGATATTTGAATGAATCTTAGCTGTGTATGTGTGCATGCACGTTAACTATATATAACTATGTTATATAGCACTATGCTATATAACAACTCCCGAACCTAGCAGTCTCAAACAGCAGACAGTGATGATGTCATAATTTCTGTGGGGCAGACTTTGGAAGTGGTAGAGCTGGGTGGTTCTGGGTCAGTGTCTCTAAGTGACAAATTATTAGTCTCAGCTCTGTTTAGGGACTTGTTTAGGGACAGGTGTCCTTCTAAGCCCTTGCTGTTGTCAGGAACTACAATTTGTTATCTTACGAGGCTCTTCATGACTTCCTGAGTTTCCCTATGATGGGGAAGCTGCAGCTCTTTCCCTCATAGCGAGTGATGAGAAGACAGAGTGTGTGCAAGAGTGAGCAAGTGAGCAGCTGAAATAAAAGCCATAGTTTTTATACCCTTTTCTGGGAAGCGGCATGTCCTGCCTTCTTTGTGTGCTATTGGTCATAGAGACCAACCATGGTATATATGGAAGGAAACTATACCAGGGTGTGAATGGCAGCAGGTGGAAACAATGGGGAGCTGACTTCCATAATACATATGTGACCCCAAAGAAGCAGGATGTGCTTCTCCACTACAGCTGTGCCGTCGCTGGTATCCATTTTCTTTCTCAATTATCTGTTACTAGTTCATTATTCTTTTACAAATAGTATTTTTTCAATTCTTTTCATCATTGCATACATACAGCATTGCTGTTATCTAACTTCTTCACTCTGCCATTTCAAGAAGGCTTTGGAGTTTTTCTACAACTTAACCAGCAGATGGAGCATGAAAACCTGACATTTTAATAACAACTTTCATTGGGTTGCAAGTAATGCTTTACACATTATAGTATTATGGATTAGGAAGGGGCCTTCACATTGGGCTAACTCATCCCACAGATTTAAAAACCATAGTCAGCATCATTACCAGAACCCAGGTCTTTGGATTTCCTACATCCTCTACACCCCACCACCCCTGCCTCAAATGAAATCATTAGATGTGCCTTCTTCAGGACATTGATCTCAATTCATTTCATTTATTCATTTACTTCCTGTTTTGTTGAATGCATGTAAAGGTGGATAAGTCAGTCTCTGTACTACAAGAGCTTAAAGTCTGGTTGAGGAGATAGGTAAGTAACTACTTATTTCAATATGGAGTATGTTAAAGGCCAGGGTACCCAGGACCCAAGGCTTTGATACCTTATGCCCACATCATCAGTGTTGTGATGAAGAGAACCCACCTGGCTTGGAGATGGGTGAGGAGTAACTTTGAGTGATTACAAAGGGTCAGGGCAGGGAGGGTTTATGGTAGTAGGGAGTGGGGGATGAGACAAAGAATCTGCAGGAATTATCCACACAGAGGAGTGTTTGGTTGACACAACGACATTCTATTTTTTTCTTCTATTTCCCTTTATTAGTAATTGATGATGGGGTACAGAGTAATACAGCAGTGGGTTTTCTCATTATGGATCCTTTACATCATTTTTAGCAACATTTTCATCCACCCTCAAAATTTTTGGAGCCTTATGGCTAGTTTGTAGTTAAACTCTGATACTTATTTGGGTTATCTTCCCCTATTTTTCCAACATACTCATGAAGGTGTGCTTTTTACATTGAGATTGACCTCTCCCCCTTCATTCCTCCACATTGATGCTCCTCCCCATCCCATCTTCTCTAATCTTTGCTTCCCTTTCCTAGATCCCTCCCTCCTTCTTTCCACACCTTGAACTGTCCCTTCTACATAAAGTTTAATTGTGCATTGACAAAAGGACATTCTTTCCAGAGGGGAAAAACATGACACACATAGAAAGGAGAGGAACAGTCTGACCTCAATGAGAAACCAATTAGTTCCTGGCATATTTTTGGTATTTAACAGAAGAATTAAGGTTAGAGTTATTCATGTTCACTGAGTACAGATGTACTATCACAATTAGATGGCAGCCAGCTCTGTAATCATTTTATAGTGATTTATAGATTTTTTTCAGGCAATTATTGAGCCAGCAAATAGTTTTTAAAAAACCACTATGTGCGAAAGATTGTTCTGGGTGCTAGAAATACAATAATAAATAGCAAAGATAAAATCTCTATCTCACTGGAACTTACACACTAGATGAAAAATCATAGCTTAAGAGGAGATAAGTGCTTTGAAGAAAAATAAAACAAGGTAAGGAAAAAGAATGCTGGGCAGAGGGAGGTAAACTTTTAAATAAGGTTGTTAAGGGAGAAGTTATTGCAAACCCAAGGCCTGAGGAGATGATTTGTGGTGTAATAGACTGGTTGAGGAGATCTCAAAAGTCTTTGAATTATAATGTGTTGAAACAATGATCACAAGTGACTCTGAAAGGACTGTGAATCAGGGGTCCTACTTGAGGTGATACACAGTGTCCCATACATATATCTTACATGTGCACCCTACAAAGGCAGTAAGCAGGCCAGCGTGCTGATGGCCAGCTGAGGGTCCAAGTCTCAGTGACTAATGTTTCCTGAAATTAATCATAATGCTCTTGAAATTTCACATGGATGCTTCTGAATTCCATACCTGTTTTTGACTCATTGCTTAATTGACTTAGACTTTATTTCATTTGACTAACATTTACCAGTGTTGATAAGTTTATGCCACTGCACTGGGTGTTTTCATGTGCACATCTATGGCAAACAAATTGGCCATGTTTGGATATATTTTAATGCTGATTACCCAAAATTAAGTTCAAGACTTTTCACCTCATGAAAAGTCTCTAGAACATTACATATCATGTGAGAAATGAAAATGAAAAAACTGTCCTTTTAAACTATCACTTGTTTTTTCTTATATTTCATATATATGTAAATATTTCTAGAAATATTTTACTTCAAAAAGATACATTGAACATCTATTGTGTTTTTTCATAGACCTTAAAAATATGAAAAAGACTTTATCATTGCCTTTGTGTTGCTCACAACATAGGGCAAACCATTAAATCACTATTGTAAGGTTTCACATATTCTCTTTAATATTTAAGTTTTCTCTTCTCCCACTCAATGCTCCATAAAGGACAAATATCATGCCTTATTTGTTTATTAGAGTGTCCTATTGAAAGGGTGAGCATAACACTTGGGGAATAAGTAGCGGACTCTGAACTGAATTATTTCATTTGTTGCATATATGAAAAAAATCCACCTAAATCAGATCAAGTGGTTTAAGTAATGTGTTATGTGCTAGGTATACTCAAAGATAATGATAGCAAGAATTGTCCCAATTATTCTATGCTATATTTCTACAGTTTTTCCTTTCCTTTCCTTTCCTTTCCTTCTTTCTTTCTTTTTTTCTTTCTTCTTTTCTTTCTTTTGTGATACTAGGGGATTGAACACAGTGCCTCACAATTGTATGCTTTGCAAGTGCTATACCACTGAGCTGTATCCCTAGCCAATTTTTTTTTTTTTTTTGAGATAGGGTCTTGCTAAATTACACAGATTGCCTCTGTTCTCCAATTTGCAATCCTCCTGTCTCTGCCTCTTGCGTCACTGGGATTGCAGGCCTGCACCACCGTACCCGTCTTACAGTTTTTCCGTTTCATGCAGTAACTCTAGGTTTGTTGATTCCATTATGCCCAAATGAATTAAAGAGAAAGACTGCAAAAAAGGTGGGGTAAGCTGATAGTAAAGCTCACTTTCAGAGTTCATCTTTGTCTTGTGATTTATGAGTCTTTAACTGCTAATCTTCCTTGATATGTAAACACATTGTCCTTCTATGTTGATAAGTCAATTTTATCTGTGTATTTTATTGTGTAATATCACCTTGTTGTTGTTGTTAGGTACCATTGAGTCAGTATCCAACTCATAGAAACCCTATATACAACAGGGGAAACACTAGCATCAGTGCTTCTCTGCTGTTCATAGGGTTTTCAATCGCACGTTGACTTTTGGGAGTGGGTTGCTGGGTCCTTCTCCCAAGCCTACTATATCTGGTGTTTCCCGGTGGTCTCCCATCCAAGTACTAACCAGGCCTACCCTGCTTAGCTTCTGAGATCTGATGGAATCAGATGCCACAGTGCTACGGCTGCAGGCAATATCACTTTGTTGTTGTTAGGTGCTCTTGAGTAGGTATCCCACTCACAGCGACCCTGTGTACAACAGGCAAAACACTATTGTTAGTGCTTCTATGCTGTTCATAGCATTTTCAATGGTGAATTGATTTTGGGGAGTGGGTTGCTGGGTCCATCTCCCAAGCCTCCAGCACCTGGTGTTCCCAGGCGGTCTCTCATCCAAGTACTAACCAGGCCCGATCATGCTTAGCTTCTGAGATCCGACAGGATCGGATGCCACAGGGCTACAGCTGCAGGCAATATCACCTTAGGACACCAAATTATATAGACATCATGAGGATCAATTTGGACAGACTTAGAAAAAAATCTGTTTTTTACAATCTGTGGGATTTGCTAGTGATGTAATTTAGAAAGCTGATTTTTCACACCAGAAGCGCTATTTCTACATTGAAATGGCTGGAAGAAAAAAAGGAAGAAAAATAAAAAAGAGAAAAAGAAAAGAAAAAAAAGTTCATTCATCACTAATACTTTCCTTTTTGATTCCATGCTACAATTTTGGCATCAGAGGGCTTTAGTATCAAAACTTCTTTAACTCTTAAATTTTTCTTAAATCTTTCAACTCTTAAATTGCCAACTTAGACTTGAACATGCACTTTTGATTTTTCTTATGTTATTATTGGGATTTTATTGTTTAAAGAGGGAAATAGATAATAAAAATTGTTTAACAATAATCTGTCATCTTCCTAGTTTCTGGAACCAAAAATATTAAAGTATCATCAGACTAAGACAATTATTAGTGAGATGTCCTTCTTTTGACATCCTTTTTATATTTCTTTCAAACTATTTGTATGAGATTGCTAGGGCAAGATTATGGTAGATCTGAATGCAAAGACTTTTCCTTAGTCTTTGTTCAGTCTTCTGAGTGGTATAATTCCTAAATTCTCTAAACAGGGAGACTTGGCTTCCTTTCTAAATCATAATGCTAAGATAGTGATCACTCAAATATATTCTGAAAGGGTTTATAGCTTTTCTAAAAAAGACATTTTTTAAGACTAGTTTTAGATTCAAAGTAAAACTGAGGGCAAGGTATAGAGATTTTCCATATATCACATGCCCCAATACTCCCATTACAAACATCCCTGAGCCTGGTTCTAATACAATTGATGAACCTACATTGATACACACACCATAACCACACAAAGTCCATAGCTTACATTAGGATTTGTTCTTGGTGTTACATATTTTATGGTCATGGATGTGTGCCTAATGACATGTATCCATCTTATTGTATCATACAGATGCTGATACTCCTCTGTGCTCTGCCTGGTCATCCCTTTCCACTCACTTCAAATTCTGGCAACTACCGATCTTTTCCTGACTGCAAAGATTTGCGTTGTTCAGAATGTCATGTGGTAGGAATCATATAGTATGATTTTCATGTTGGCTTCTTTCACTTACTGTTAGGTGCCATCAAGTCAGTGTCCAACTCGTAGCGACCCTACATACAGCAGGTGAAACACTATTGATGTGCTTCTCTGCTATTCACAGGGTTTTCAATAGCTGATTATTTTTTGGGAGTGGGTTACTGAGTCCTTCTCCCAAACCTACAGCACCTGGTGTTCGCAGGTGGTCTCCCATCCAAGTACTAACCAGGCCCGACCCTGCTTAGCTTCTGAGATCTGACTGATTGGACACCATAGTGGAACAGCTGCAGGCTCTTTCATGTAGTAACATGCATTTAAGTTTCCTTTATGCTTTTTCATGCCTAGATAGCTCATTTCTTTTTAGTACTGAATAATATTCCATTGCCTAGATGTACCACAGTTTATTTGTCCAGTCACCTACCACACCACGGCATCTGATCTTGTCAGATCTCAAAAGCTAAGCAGGGTGGGGCCTGGTTAATACTTGGATGGGAGACCGCCTGGAAATACCAGGTGCTGTAGGCTTGGGAGAAGGACCCGGCAACCCAATCCCCAAAAAACCAATTAGCCATTGAAAACCCTATGAATGGCAGAGAAGCATGACAATACTGTTTCACCTATTGTACATAGGGTCGCTAGGAATCTGACACTGACTTGACGGCACCTAACAACAACCATCAGAGAACACCTTGATTGCTTCCAAGTTTTGGCAATTACGATAAAATGACTATAAACTTCATCTGCAATTTTTTTGTGTGTGGGCATAAGATTTCAACTCTTTTTCATAAATCCCAAAGAGTGTGATTGCTTGATTATATGATAAGAGTAGGTTTAGCTTTGTAAGAAACTGCCAAACTCTCTTGCAAAGTGGTTATACCATTTTATATTTTCACTAAGTAAGTGAGTGTTCTATTGCTCAGTGTCCTTGCCAACATTTGGGGTGGTCAGTGTTCTGGATTTTGTTCATTCTAATAGATACGTTCTATCTCATTGCTGTTTTGCATTTCTCTTATGTCATTTGATATTGGGCAATTTTTCATATATTTGTCACACATATATCTTCTTTGGTGAAGTTTATGTTAAGGTCTTTGGCTTGTTTTATTTGGATTGGTGTCTTCTTATTGTTGAGTTCTGAGAGTTCATTATATATTTTGGGTAACAGTCCCTTTTTATGTCATTTGCAGATATCTTGTCCTGTTTATGGCTTATCTTCTCTTTCTGTTGACATTGTCTTTCACAGAACAGAAATTTTAAATTTCAATAAAGTCCACTCTATTAGTGATTTCTTTCATAAATTGTGCCTTTCATTGGTGGTATATCTAAAAAGTCATAGGCATCTACAAGGTCTTCTATAGTTTTTCCTGTTTTTGTTATGAGTTTTATAGTTGTGCAATTTATATTTATGTCTGTAATCTATTTTGTGTTAATTTTTGTGAAGAGTATAAAGTCTTCATATTTTTCATTGCATTTTTCCCATGTCTACTTGTTCCAGCACAATTTAATGAAAGATTGCTTCACTGAATTACATTTCTTTGTCAGCAATCAGGCTGTATTTATGTGGGCTATTTCTGAGTTGTCTATTCTGTTCCATTAATCTATTTGTTTATTCTTAGGCCAATACCACACTGTCTTGGATGTAGTAGCTATATCGTAAGTCCTGAAGTCAGGTAAACATTGTCTTCCAATTTTGCTTTTCTCCTTCACTATTGTGTTGACTATTTCAGGTTTTTTTTGCCTCTATATTTAAACTTTAGAATCAGTTTACCAATATCCACATGATAACTTGCTGGGATTTTGGTTGAGACTGTATTGAATTTTCAGATTGATGAAGTTGGAAAGAATTGACATCTTAATAATATTTAGTCTTTTTGTCTGAGAATAAGGAACATTTCTTGTTTTATTTAATTTTTCTTTGACTTCATTCATTAGAGTTTTATAATTTTTCTCACATAGATCTTCTCCATATCTTGTTAGATTTTTAATGTAAATGTCAGTGTGTTTCAAATTGGGATTCCTACTTGTTTTCTGCTGTATATAGAAAAGCAATGCGCAAATATTATTCTTGGATTCTGCAACCTTTTGATAACCACTTATTAGTTCCACAGACTTTTTTTTCTTGGTCTGTTTTTTTTTTCAGATTTCCCATAAAGACAATCATGTTTTCTGTGAAAACAAGTTTATTTTGTTCTTCCCACGCTGTATCTTTTTTATTTCCTTTATTTGTTATCTCACATTTTCTAGGATTTCAGTTGTTGTTGTTAGGTGCCATTGAGTTGTGTCCAACTCATAGCAACTTTATATACAACAAAACAAAGCACTCCCTGACACTGTGCAATGCCTGGGACTATGTCAATGCTTCTCAGCTATTCATAGTGTTTTCAATGCCTGATTGTTTTAGGAGTGGGCTGCCAGGTCTGTCTCTCAAGCATACAGCACCCAGTATTCCCAAGGGGTCTCTTATCCAAGGACTAGCCAGGTCTGACCCTCCTTAGCTTCTGAAATCAGATGGAATTGGGTGCCGGAGTGGTATGGCTGTAGACAAGGATTTCAGTATGATGCTGAAAATCAGTGGTAAGAGAAGACATCCTTGCCTTGTTCCAGTTCTTAGTGGGCAAGTTGATTTTCCATGATTAAGTATATAGTATTGTTAACTTTGGTGTTTTTTTTTTTTTTTTGTTGTTGTTAGGTGCCATCGAGACGGTATCCGACTCATAGAGACCCTCATAGGGTTTTCAATGGCTGACTGTTTCGGGATTGCCTTGGGAGTGGATTGCCAGGCCCTTGGGTTTTTGTAGCTGTTCTTTATCAAGTTCAGGAAGTTCTTCTATTTTTCTAATACATTGAAAGGTTTTCTGAAATCATGAATTGGTGTTGGATTTTGACAGATGCTTTTTCTATATCTATTGATATGATCATGTGATTTCTAATCTGTTAATGTTGTTGTTGTTAGGTGCCGTTGAGTCGGTATCCGACTCATAGCAACCCTCATAGGGTTTTCAATGGCTGACTGTTTCGGGATTGCCTTGGGAGTGGATTGCCAGGTCCTTCTCCCATTTTTGCGGTGCTGGGAATTGAACTCTGGACCTCAGAGACTATAGCACAGCGCTCTATCCACTGAGCTAAATCCCAGAATGAGATGGATTATATTAATTGACTTTATAATGTTGAATCAACCTTACACACATGTGATAAATCTCAGTTATCTTCCAGTTATCTTACTGTGGTGTATAATTTATTTAATACATTGTTGGATTCAACTTTCTAAAGTATTTTTAGGATTTTTACATACTGGATTTGAACCTGTGATCCTATTCCCTCAACCTTCTGAGTACCTGGGATAATAGGCATTCACTATGGCACCTGGCTGCTTATTTCTTCTTACGTGAGCTTTGGCATATTATACTTTCGAAGATTTGGTCCAATTGATCAAGGGTAACAAATTTTGGGGCATACAAAACTTCATAGTATTTCTTTATTACCCTTTCAATGTTCATGAAATCTACAGTGATGTCTTCTTTTTCATTTCTGATATTAGTAATTTGTGTCTCCTTTCTTCTTTTCTTAGCCTGGCTAGCAGTTTACTGATTTTTTTTTTTTTTTTTGTATTTTTTGAGATAGGATCTTGATGTGTAGCCCAGGCTGGCCTGGAACTGACATCAATCCTCCTGTCTCAGCCTCCTATGTACTAGTATTATGGGTCTGCATCAGTGTGCCAGGCCATTTATTGATTTTGTTGATCTTTTCAGAGAACCAGTTTTTAGTTCTGCTGATTCTTCTCTACTCATACTGTTTTGATTTCATTCTTGCTCTAATTTTTATTATTTCTTTTCTTCTGCTTACTTTAAATTTAATTGGTTTTCTCAATTCCTCAAAGTAGAAACTGAATTATAATTATTGATTTTAGATCATGCTTTTCTCATATATGCATTTGGTGCTATAAATTTCTCGCTAAGCATTGCTTTTGCTGTATCCTGCAAATTTTGATAAGCTGAGTTTTCATTTAGTTCAAAATATTTTAAAATTCTTATTGAAATTTTTTTCTTTTACTTTTTTCTTTTTTTGTTTTTTGTGGTACTTGGGGTTGAACTCGGCCTTGTGCCTGCATGTTTTTGCATAGTTCAAAATATTTTTAATTTCTTATTAAAATTTCTTTCTTTTCTTTTTCTTTCTTTCTTTTTTTTTTTTTTTTTTTTTTTTTTTTTTAATGAGATAGCATTTTGCTAAATTATGCAGACTGCCTCTGGTCTTGAACTTGTGATCCTCCTGCCTCCACCTCCCAAGCTGCTGGGATTACAGGCATACACTACCACACCCACTGAGATTTCTTTTTTGACCTATGTGTTATTTAGAAGTGATATAGATATAGAAGTATATTTTGGAATCATCTAGTTATTTTACTGGTATTGGTTTTTCATTTAATTCCACTGTAATCTGAGAACAGACATATAATCTCTATTCTTTTAAACTTGTTAAAGTATGTTTTAAGGCCCAGATGTGAGCTATCTTGGTGAATGTTCCATGTAAGCTTGAGAAGAATGTTTATTCTACTGTTGTTGGCTGAAGTAGTCTACAGATGTTAATTATATCCAGTGGATTGATAGTGTTGTTGAGTTCAGAATAAAAATAATGTCCTTACTGGTTATTTCCCTGCCTCAAGTTTTAGTAAACAGAAATATAGCTCTATATTCTGAAATGACTTCCAAATTCTTGCTTTGGCGTTGGAGTTTGTTTTACTCTTTAGATGACATTATTTTCTTTGAGCATCCCCTTAAACAGTGGTCAGGTAATGTTTACTTGATAATATAACCTTATTGGAGAAATAAGTGGGTGTTATTTCAGTTAGAAAGTATTTTAGAGACCTCCTCCAGTGGCTTATTCTGTGCATGAGGATTGTATTAGTCTGCCTGAAATGCTATAATAGCATAGACTGGATAGCTTATATAACAGGCATTTTTCATAGTTCTTGAGGCTACTATGTCCAGGAGTAATATGCTGACTAATTTGGTTTATGCGTAGGGTCTTTTTTCTGGCTTTCAGAAGGCTGCCTGCTTGCTGTGTCTTCACATGACAAAGTGAGTCAGATCTCTCTTCATCTTATAAAGCCACTGATTCCCATCATGAGGGCTCTACTCTCATGACCTCATCTGATCCTGATTATCTCCCAAAGGCTTTTTCTTAAATGCCATCATATTGGGAGTTATAGTTTTGATGTATTATTTTTGGTGATGGAGGAAAGATACAATTTACCAATGATACTGAAGACTGGAGGATTATGTCTTGTTAGTATTTATTACACTATTGATTTCCCTGTTTAAACTTACAATAATACTAAGTCAATGAATATCTAATATTTATCCCATCCTCTCATGATACAGTGTGCCCGTCAGTGTTCTCTTAATGTTTGATTTAGATGGAGATATGACTAGCTGCAGAAGTATGGTTTCATGCTGCCCTTGGAAGCCAACATGTTCCTAGCTCTTAGATCTGTATAAAACATTTTCTGTGTTGTAGAGACATTAGGAGAAGTGACAAGACTGGACATCTCTTCCATTTCCTTCTCAAAATTCCTCTGCTTAATTATAATGAATTGCAAGAGTGCAGATGGCACCCTAATGAATGCAGCCAAGTGTGGGACCTCGGTGGTACCACGCTATGCAGAGTAAATGCCCAGCTCAGCCCAGTCAACTCATACATAGAATTATGAGAAAGAATAATCAATCATTGTTATTTTAAACCAAAAAATACAATGATATATGCAATAGATAAGTGAAACACTTTGTATACAGAAATTGCACACATACTATTCTATGCTTTGGAGTAATCTTCACTGCTATGGTTTTCCAAACTGGTCTAAGAAATAAAATAGTTCTCAGGGGTTTACTTAATGTCTGATTTGTTTACTCTGTTCTTTCTAAGCTTCTGCTAGTTGAGTTCGTGGGTGAAGAAACTTACTTTCCCAGTTCCTGCACTAAGCTAAAAGTATATGAACAGTCTTCAATAACCACACTCCTCAGTCATAAGTCCCCAGCAGCCACATGCCTCTCATTTTCTGTTCCTATCACTGCCAAGTGTCTGGGACAATCAGATTGGAACCTGAGCACCACAGTTGGGTCCCAGACACCCATGCCATTCCTGAGTTGCAGTTGTCCAATAGGATCAGGATTTTGTCTTGATAACACACTTTATGGTGTGTCTCTTGTCATTTTTATGGACTGAAATCTTTTCTTACCAAATGATAGCTGATAACTGGAACATCAGGTAGCTATTGAGCTCTTGTTAAAACTTTGTCCATGAACATGGATGCTGTTGCCAGCTTCAAACAGTAAGCAGGTAATCAGGACAAAATTAATACAGTGTCATAGAGTAGTTGTTGTGTGCTGTGGAGTTGGTATCCAACTCATAGCGACCCTCATAGGGTTTTCAATGTCTGACTGCTTTGGGATTGCCTTGGGAGTGGATTGCCAGGCCCTTCTCCCATTTTTGTGGTGCTGGGAATTGAGCTCGGGACCTTAGAGACTGCAGCGCAACGCTCTACCAACTGAGCTAAATCCCAGCCTTTCATAGAGTAGAGAGCATAGATTTTAGAGTCATACAGACCTGGCTCATATTCCAGACTGTCTTTTACTAGCTTGTGAATTTTTTGTAACTTACTGGTTTTTTTTTGAGATTCAGTTTTTCAAATTTATAAAATAGGTACTGAGCAAATAAACTGTAGCTGTTGTTAATTTCTACCACATGAAGCTGCTTCTGCAGCATGGTTAATTCCATATCTTTCCCTGTGATGAAAGACTTCTTAATTTTTCCTGCCAGCACACATTGCAGTTTCTAGCCTCACACCCAAGCAGCCTCATCTAGACACTTACGGTTTCCTATGAAAAACAAGCTACATGGTAGTCTACCAAAGATACCGTTGAAAGAGCAATGCTTGTTTCCCTTTAGGTCTTCTGCTGGATTTCCTGTACACTTGGACTGATTTTCATTAGGTTTTTGCATACAAGCATGTTCTAATTTATGTACTTGTCCTCCCATTTCTCATATTTTCTATTATATATCTTTTAGACCCGTAGTTAACATCATAAACTGAAGACTGTGAGACAATAGTGCTTTGTAATTTTTGACAATTGCTACGTAGTTTGCCAATTGTTCTAAAATTTATCCTCTACATGTGTGTGTTTGTACACATACAAACACGTAAAGACTATTCTATAAACTACTAAAATTTGGGGAATAAAAATGAAAATCTATAATTTTTTATTGGAGATTTTTAATGTATACCTTAACGTGATTCATTCTGATATGCTTTTCATTGTGACATTTCCATATATGCATTTTGTTTTACATTATACATATAAGTTCCCCCTTACCCTCTTGTGTGCTTTCTCCCCCTGTCCCACGCCCCCATCAAAGACTTCTCTTCCATTTACATGTCCTTTTATGGTAATATTTTTCTATATATCCTTGGGTTCCTGTTCTGTTTAAGATAGAAACTTTTTCTGCAGTGAACTTTCTTGTTACCTTGTCAGAACTATTACATGAATTTTCTAGACCATCTATAATAATACCAGTCTTAGCTTTTGTTTCTTTTATTATGATCTGACCTTTATATAGGATTTTTCCTTCTTATAATTTTGATTCAGCTTGCACATATGAGTGAGAACATGTGGTGTTTCTCTTTCTGAGCTTGTGTTCATTCACTTAAAATAATTTTCTCCAATTCCATCCGTTTTGCTGTGAATTGCCTTATTTCATTTTTTTTGATTGCTGAGTAGTATTCCATTGTGCATATGTACCAAAGATTTTTTTATCCATTCTTCTGTTTATGGGCACTTTGGTTGATTCCATATCCTTGCTATTGTGAAAAGTGTTGCATTGAACATGGAGATGAGGTGTCTCTGTGGTATGATGACCCATCTCCCTTTGGGTAAATTCCCAATATTGCTATAGCTGGGTCATATGGTAGATCTATTTTTAGTTTTTAAAGATACCTCCATATTGATTTCCACAGTGGTTGGACCAATTTACAGCTCCACCAACAATGTAAGAGTGTTCCCTTTCCCCACAACCTCGTCAGCATTTGTTGTTATTTGTTTTATTGATCTTGGCCATTCTTACTGGTAAAAGGTGAAATCTCAGAGTTGTTTTGGTTTGCATTTCCCTAATGGTGAGGGATGTTGAGCATTTTTTTCATGTGTTTCATGGCTTTATGGAGCTATTCATTTGAGAACTGTCTACTCAGTTCCTTTGCCCATTTGTGTATTGGGTTATTTGTTTTTCTGGGAGATTTTTCTTGAGTTCTTTATAAATTCTAGTAATTAGACCTTTGTCTGATGTATAAAATGTGAAGATTTTTTCCCATTCTGTGGGGGTTTCCTTGACCCTGTTAATTGTTTCTTTTGCTGTGCAGAAGCTTTTTAATTTCATGTAATCCCATTTATCTATTCTTGTTGCAATTTCTTGAGCAATTGGAGTCCTATTAAGGAAATACTTTCCTATGCCTATATGATAGAGTGTATTGCCTATCTTCTATTAGTTTTAAAATTTCTGGTTTTATGTTGAGATCTTTTATCCATTTTGAGTTAACTCTCATGCATATTGAGAGATGTGGGTTGGTTTTCATTTTTCTGCATGCAGATGTCCATGTTTCCCAGCACCATTTATTGAAAAGACTATGCTTTTTCCAGTTTACTTGCTTTGCTCCTTTGTCAAAAATAAGGTGGCTATAGATGTGTTGAGGTATTTCTGGGTCTTCTATTCTGTTCCAGATGTCTTTGGGCCTATTTTTGTGCCAGTACCAAGCTGTTTTTGCTACCAATGACCTATAGTATAGCTTGAAGTCAGGGATTTTTATTCCACCTGTATTAGTTTTGCAGATTAAGAAAGTTTTAGCTGTACATGGTCGTTTGTGGCTCCATATGAATTTTTGGATAATTTTTTCTGTTTTGGTAAAGTCAGTGGAATTTTAATGGGTATTGCATTAAATCTATAAATTGCTTTTGGTAGGATAGCTATTTTTACTATACTTATTCTCCCTATCCAGGAGCAGGGAAGGTCTTTCCATTTTTTAGTGTTCTCTGCTATTTCTTTCTTTAATGTTTTGAAATTTTCCTTGTAGAGATCTGAAGGGTCTTTGGTTAGGCTGATTTCAAGGTATTTAATTTTCTGGTGAGCTATTGTGAAAGGTATTTTTTTTTTTTTGAAATTTCCTTCTCTTCCTATTTGCAGTAGGTGTAAAGAAAAGCTCTTGATTTTTATGTGTTGATTTCATATCCTGCCACTTTGCTGAAGGAGTTGATTAGTTCTAGAAGTTTTCTTGTTGAGGTTTTGGGGTCTTTCAGTTATAGAATCATATCATCTGCAAATAAGGATAATTTGACCTCTTCCTTGCCAATCTGTATCTCTTTGATTTCTTTATCTTGTTTGATTGCCCTGGCCAGGACTTCAATTACTATGTTGAATAGAATAGGAGAGAGAGGACATCCTTGCCTTGTTCCAGATCTGACAGGAAATGGTTTTAGTTTTTCTCCATTTAATATATTATTGGCTGTAGGTTTGTCATAGATGGCTTTTATGATATTAAGGTATTTGCCTGTTATACTTATCTTCTCCAGTGTTTTTATCATGAAAAGGTGTTGCACTTTGTTGAAGGCCTTTTCAGCATCAATTGAGATGATCATGTGGTTTTTGTTTGCCAGTTTCTTGATATGTTGGATTACATTGATTTCCGCATGTTGAACCAGCCTTGCATCTGTGATACAAATCCCACTTGGTCATGGTGAATTATCTTTTTATTATGCTGCTGGATTCTGTTCACCAGATTTTTGTTAAAGATTTTTGCATCTAAATTCATAAGGGAGATTGGTCTATAATTCTCTATCTTAGATGAATCTTTTCCTGGTATAGGTATCCAGGTGATGGTAGCTTCATAGAATGAATTTGAGAGTGTTCCCTTATTTTCTACTTTTTGGAATAATTTGAGGAGTAGAGGTATTATATCTTCTTTAAATGTTTGGTAAAATTCTGCTGTGAACTCATCAGGACCTCGGCTCTTCTTTGTTGGGAGACTTTTTATTACCTTTTGTATTTCCATATATGTAATGGGCTTGTATAGGTCACTTATGTCTTCTGGGGTTATCTTTGGTAAGTCGTACATGTTAATAAATTTGTCCATTTCTTCTGCATTTTCATAGTTTTGGGAATACAATGTCTCATAGTAATCCTTAATGATTTTCTGTATTTTGTTGTAGTCAGTGGTTATGGACCCATTTTCTATTATAATCCATACTATTTTAGTTTTTTCCTTTTTGATGAGATTGGCCAGAGAGTGTCTATTTTATTAATCTTTTCAAAGAAGAGCTCTTAGTCTTATTAATTTTTTGAATTATCTCTTTGGATTCTAATTGAGATATTTCTCCCTTTATTTTTGTAATTTCTTTTTGGGTGTTCCTTTTAGGATTGATTTGTTGTTGGATTTCTAGTGTCTTAAGATGCATCATTAGGTCATTTATTTGGCTCTTCTTTACTTTATTGATGAAGGCACTTAATGCTATAAACTTTCCTCTTAAAACTGCCTTTGCTGTATCCCATATGTTTTGGTAGGATGTGTTTTTATTATCATTTGATTGCAGGAATTTTTTAAATCCATTTTGATTTCATCAACAACCCATTGGTCATTCAGCAGTGTATTATTCAGTCTCCATATGTTTGTAAAGTTCCTGGAATTATTCTTGCTCTTGAGCTCCAATTTTATCCCATTATGGTCTGATAAGGAACAGGGGATAATTTCTACATTTTTGTGTTTGATGAGGGAGTTCTTGTGGACTAGCATATGGTCTATCTTAGAAAATGTTCTGTGTTGAGCTGAGAAGAATGTGTATTCCTCATTGTGTGGGTGAAATATTCTGTATATATCTATGAGATCCAACTGGTTTAGGGTGGAGATTAGATTTGACATTTCTCTGTTGATTTTTCGTTTTGATGACCTTTCTCTTGATAAAAGTGGGGTATTGAAGTCTCCCATTATTATTGTTTCTGGTCCAATAAAGTTCATTATATTCCATAAGGTTTGTCTTATAAAGCTAGGTGCCCCAGAGTTTGGGGCATAAATATTTAGGAGCATTATTGGTTCCTGATTGATTGTTCCTTTTATTAAAATGTAGTGTCCTCCTTTGTGTCTTCTAATTAGTTTTGGATTGAAATGTAATCTATCTGATATTAGAATTGCAATACCTGCTTTTTTTTGTTGTTGTTGTTCCTGCCTGCTTGGTATATTGTTTTCCAGCCCTTAATTCTCAGTCTATTGCAATCTTTGTGATTTAGATGAGTTTCTTGAATACTACATATTGAAGGTTTATGGTTTTTCACCCAGTTAGCTGGTCTCTGTCTCTTAATTGGTGGATTAAGACCATTTATGTTAATAGTGATTATTGAGTAGTATTTATTCTTATGCATCCAATCATTACCTGTTACTGGTTTATGAATCATGTTTGCTTTGTTCCTTTTTTGGGTTGCACTCATCTCAGATAACCAAGTCTTTGATTTCCTATATAGGGTTCTCCTATCTTTCCTGGATGTGGTAACTGATTTACAATCCTCTGCAGGGCTGGTTTTGTGGTTGCAAATCATTTAAATGCATCAATATCATTAAATGTCTTATACTCTTCCTCTATTTTCAAAGATAATTTTGCTGGATATATTAATCTTGGTTGGAGCTTTTTTTTTAATGATGTGAATCACCCGTGACCACTCTTTTGTAGCTTTCAATGTTGCTATGGAGAACTCTGCAGTAATTTTAATAGGTTTTTCTTTATAATTAATAAGGGGTTTCTGCCTTGCTACTTGCAGGATAGCCTCCCTGGTTTCTAATTACAGCATTTGAGCAGTAATATGTCTCAGGGATGACCTATTTTGGTCTGCTCTAGATGGGGTCCTAAGTGTTTCAGTTGTGTATGTATCCATATCCTGAATTATCTCTGGGAAGTTTTCCCTGAGGATATCATGTACTAGATTTTGAAGACTTCTGGTGGATCTTTCCTCTCCTTCAGGGACACCCTGAATTCTTAAGTTTCATTTTTTCCTTCTGTCTGAGTTTTCCTGGAAATCATTTTTAAATTCCTTTGTCATTGTTTCCATTTCTGACTGTATGTATTTAAGTTCGTGTATGGCATCTTCAGAATCAGAAATCCTCAGTTCAGATTCATCCAGTCTTGATGAAAAGGATTCTTTTGCAGAATTCAATTCATTTAGTTTAGTTTGCATTTCATTGATCATTGCTTGATTTTTCCTAATCATTTCTAGCTGGGAGGAGAGAACGGACTCCAGGTGAGATACCTTCTTTTCAAGGATTTCAAGGGTGCTGGTGGTATTCATTTTGATTTTTCTTAGCATATTTATAACCATAACTCTGAATTCCAATTCAGAGATCTCTAGGAGTTGAGATTCATTGGAGGAATTTGTTGGGTGGTTTTGGTCTGTGGGGTTTGCAGATCCAAGAAATGCCCCTTTGCATTTCTTGTAGGTTTACTTTGTTTGCCCATAATATGGTTTGGGAAATAGGATTCATTTTTCCTGAGTGTGCAGAAATTCTCCCTTTGTTATTCCTTTGTGATTGTGTGGTGCTGAATCCCTGGTGCTATATTTGTGTTTCTAAGCTTTGTAGTTCCTCAGTTGTTTAGTCTGTGGGGCTCTTACTCTAGTTCACCCACCCTACTCCAAAGGGGCTGGGGGCTAGGGAGGTAGTAGATTCTGTTTCTCTTCTGGGGATTGAAAAGGGGAAGGTCTGGTGAAAGAAGAAGGGGAAAGAGGAGGTAGAGAACAGAGACTAATAGAAATTAAAGTCAACATTACAATAAAGGTTAAAATTTAAGGATAAATTAATTAACTAAAACAAAAACACATATAGCATGAGAAAAAGAGGAGAATAGAAAAAAGGAAGAGAATAAAAGAAGAAAGAAAAAAGAAAGAAGAAATAACCATGTACATACATGCTGCCCCCCCCAAAAAAAAAACACTTGTATGTTCTCACAAGTGGAGTCTGAACTGTAGAGACAGTAAGGATGAAGTGAACACTGCAGGACAGAGGGTGGCAGTGTTTTCACACAATCCATGGAAGCAGCCTGTGTTAGGGGGCAGGGTTTCTGTGAAGTTTCCCTCTGTAGAGTGGATATGGTGGGTAGCCCCACAATGCCCTCAGTTTAAGTGGTACACTGAGTGCCCATAGAGTCTGCCCCGTGAAATATTCTGTGTCTGTTGTGTTGTTAGAGAGGCAGTGGAACCTGTGGGGGCCTCCCTGGAGATCTCCCTGTCCCACATAGTTCAGTAACCAATTCCCCAAATCAGAGATCTCTGCCCCAAAGCCTACAGTACGGAGGGAATATGGCTGCTATTGTGGATCTTTATTGCAGGGCTTTCCATCCACTTGAGAGTCCACTTGGGAGATCCTGATCCCATTGTGGTCTCACCACTCTCCCGCCCCCCTACAGTGGGCAGGATGACATCCAACTATCCCTGGGGGGGGGGGGGGGAGGAATCTGCAGCAGGTCTGGCCTTGCATGGTCGTGCTCCAAACTGCTGTGGGACTAATTGCACTGCTGCACGCTGTTTGCGGAATCGGCTGTGTTCTGCCCGCATGGGACTCAGCCACCTCAGCAGGGCCCAGCCTACTCCACAGTGCAGTGGGATGACATAGAATCACCTCTGGTGTGTCTGGGATCCAGGTGCATGTGTGCCCGTAGGTCTGTGAAAATCATGTCCGTACAACTGTTCCGCCACAACAGGAGGGAGGGAGCTGCATCATGGCTCTGGTTGTGCTCCACTGGCACCAGTTTCCTAGGCCCCTTTGTGATCACTCCCAGGACCCTCACATATCAACTCTCATGGATTTGATGTCTATACTCTTACATGAGGGTCCTACACCAGCCCAGCAACACTGGTTGCACAGCGTGCCCCACTAGGGATGGTGATTCCTTGTGTCACCTCAAACTGACTCACTTGGAGCCTGTAGTCTGTGTCCCATGGGCAGGGTAATGGTGTGATGCCAAAGTTGTACTCTGTGTTGGGTCTGGGCCCCCATGGATGTGTGCGAGAAGTCCCCTCTGAGTCTCTGGGGTCCTACCCACCATCTACAAAATGGCGAAATGGTGACCCATCTGCTATCCTCTGTGTAGGTCCTCTGGAGCCAGATCCATGCTTTCAATGTTCGTCCTGTTCCCTCCACTGTCTCCCAATCTAAACTATCACTGTTACTATCTAGTCAATGTGAGCTCCAAACCCTTAATCAAGGCTTCCCTCTACTCCGAGACAGAAGGTGTGTGCTGTCTGCCATCTTCTCAGTCTCCAAA
Organism: Pedetes capensis; assembly: GCA_007922755.1. Classification (NCBI taxonomy): domain Eukaryota; kingdom Metazoa; phylum Chordata; class Mammalia; order Rodentia; family Pedetidae; genus Pedetes; species Pedetes capensis. Next base: position 45,207 of record VMDO01012751.1, read on the forward strand.
ATCTATAATTTTGTAAACAAAGCTGACCTATATGCTATTGCACAGTATTTCACAATTTTAAAAAATTGTATAGGGGAAGACAAAAGATTTTTGGGGTGTTTATTTTATTCTAACTCCAGAACTTTGTTTCTGTAAATGTGTTAGACATTCGACTGACTGGGAGGGGTATAGAAAGAAGGTCAAATTATGTAAATACACTAATCAGATCAATGCAAATCATATTAATATGTTCCTTTTACAAGGTCTGGGGGCCAGATGTATAAAACAGAATAATTTTCATTTGTTTAGGTTTGGATAAAACTCTTTAATAAACTCTCTTTCCCTATTCTGTGACTCTAACTAAATTGGGTTTTACTTTGATTACTTTTCCCTTTCAGTTTTTGTGGGACTACATAAGGTGGAAGTTGGCACTTTGGGCACAAGTGGCCAGATTTATTTTCTTCTCTTTGTGGTCAATTAGCTTTGGAATTTTTGTTACCAGTAACTAAATTATGAAACCACATGCACAGAGCTTTTGTCAGGTTTCATGCTTGACCAAAGTAGGGATTGGTAATTTGACAACTGTCTCAAAGATTTTCTTAGGAAAGGATGGAGGAAGGATTTTCTTTTCCTAAAAGAGCCAACAAATTTGTTAGTTTAACAAACCTGATCCCATAATTTCAGTATTTTAATGAGGTCAAAACTTGTGGCCACTTTTTTTTTTCATGTGGAAGGGACATTGTGCCAGTATAGAATAAAAAATAAAAGTCAGGAAGATATACCTATTTCCCTGGAATCTCTGGGAGGAAAGTTTGGTAGAGAGGAGAGGAGGAAATTTTGGTAGGGAAAGTTGAGGAAAATTAAAATGTTCTTCTTAGTTATCATAAGTTAAGGGAAAGACATGAGAAGAGAAAAAAATTACCTTGTGAAATAAAGTTCATCGAACTTTTAAAAAAATTCAAAATAATAAAATAATAAAAAAGACTTGTGGGAGTGTAAAAGCATTTTAATGGAAAAATACAAGTTATAGTGATGACATTACATGATCTCTAGTACTGAATTTTAAAAGTAAAACTTTATTGGATCTTTCAACCCTAGGTGGTGGTTGTTGTTAGATGCTGTCGAGTCATGACCGACTCAAAGCGACCCTCATAGGGTTTTCAATGGCTTACTGTTTCGGGATTGCCTTGGGAATGGATTGCCATATCCTTCTCCCAGTTTTGTGGTGCTGGGAATCAAACCCGGAACCTCAGAGACTGCACAGCAGCACTCTACCAACTGAGCTAAATCTCAGCCTCATTCCTAGGTAGAGTAGCCTAGAATAATCTCTATAGGCATTCAGAACCAGACCCCCACAATATCATTTTGGCTAACAGTATTAATAGGGTGAACTCTTTAGGCACATAAGGTTCCTGTTCTCATTTTCTGAATGTGACAATGAGAGTAGAGATAGATCTCTTTTGCCAAAAGTCTGGAGGACTAGGGGAGAAATCCATCTCTTCTGGGTGTAATTCTTTCCTGACATAGGATAACAGATAAAACTGCTTGATATAATTTCTATAGAACAGATAGCTGTGATAATTCAATCTGCTTAAACAGATGAAAATTGGCACTACTCTACATGCCTCCTCATGACCATGTCTGTGTACTTCTCTGGCTGTCACATGGCTAAAAATCCTGAACATTCTACTCTTAGCAATTGTAGTCGATATTTCTTAAAAACAAATTCCCTAGAAGGCAGAAGGAAGTTAGAAGGAGTATGAGGTTACTTTGTATGACATCATTAATTGGTAAAGAGGAGAGAGAAGAATAAAAATATTTTGGGAATTCCAAGTCCCATTGGATACATCTCCTCAGCCTCTTCTGCACCCCTTCACTAGTGCAGCCCACTTCACTGCAGCCCACTTCACTAGTGCAGGTCAATATCCTTTCCTCTCTGGATTACTTTACAACTTCTAATTCAACTCACTCCTGTCCTGCCTCTCTTCTGCCCCAATCCATTATCTGCTTTATAGTCATAGCAATGTTTTTGGTTATCCCTTGGTTCAAAACCTTTTAATGGCTCTAATCTCATCTGTTGGATAAAGCTGGATCTCCTTCATGTGGCATACAAGGTCATGATTACATTTCCTGATTTATAGATTCTACCTCACTGGCTGCTCAGAGCGCTCTCCCTACCCTACACTCTAGCCATTTCTTTTGTATCATAGTTTTTGTATTTCTGGCTTTTCTGTCCAGAGTGACTTTTGGTCTCCTTATTTTCCCTGTCCTATCTCTTACATATTAAAACAAACAAACAAGTCTCAATCCCCACCCAAAAAATAAAACAAACAAAAAATTGGTAAGAAACATGTTCCTATAACTAGAGGTAGTAATGAGAGACTTCTTCCTTCTGAGGCCAGTGTCAGGGTTACGATGTCATCGTGAGCTATCTTTCCTTAGGCAGGAGGTCCCCTCATTCAAACATAAAACACTTAATATTTCATCTCAGCACTAGAGGACCATGCAGTAACTGAGCTGGGCAGGAGGGATGAACTACTTGAGTCTTTGGGAACCCCTGAGAGCTTCCTATCACTTTGGCAGGTCCATGGGTAAGTTCAGCTGCATCTCAATGAATCCCTGCTCCAACATACATGTGATCCAACTGTAGCAATGGATATAGACACATTATACATCTTTCTTAAGCCTACTAAGAAGATCATGCAATGTGTAGAATAAATGGCATAGAAGTTCTCCTCACATCCGACAATAATTTATTCTAAAACTTGGAACTGCTTGTCATAACCAAAGTAGTGGTCAGGTCTTATTTATATTTCAGACCATCCCTGCCTGAGACTTATTCTTCTTCTATTGAGCCTATTTTTGTTTTCCATTCCTCGCATGTGGTGTGTACCACTTGCAGAGATCAGTCATCACAGGGTGCTTGCTGATGTGCCTGCCTTTCCCAAGAAACAACCTTGAAGATACACCATGATCCTTCATCTTTGTGGCTTTATGATATGACATGATAGGTACTTGGTAAATATTACTTGTGAGCCTAGGATTCCTTTGCATTCAGAATATGGAAACGAAATGAGTGATGGTTTTAAACTAAAAATAAAATGAACCATGTTTTTCCCTCCTACTTCCATTACTACTTTCAGTGAGAAGGGGTTTTCCTCTTAGCATTAGTATGTTTATTTGGAAAAACAGTATTTTCAACTGTTATGGCAAATTTGTAGGCATGTGCAAGAAAAAAAAAGACTATATGTTCACATACAAGTTATATTATGAGGAGACTGAGGCTTTAAAATATCCCTTTGGGACAGAATTTTAAGATGATGGATAACTGAAAACAGATGGAAACCAAATTTTGTTGCAGTAAATTTTATTAAATATCCTTTGATACATTATGATTTTTTTTCTCCACACCCTTTCCAACTTTTATTTTTCACCTTTTTGATAATAGCCTTCTTAACAGGTATGAGATGGTATCTCATTGTGATTTTGATTTGCATTTCCATGATGACTAGTGATATTGAGTGATACTGAGCCACTTTTATGTCTTTGTCAACTTCTGTTTTGGATAGGTTGTTACTGGTATAAAGAAATCTGGCTGATATTTGCATGTTGATTTTGTATCTTGCAGTTTTACTGTGAAGTCTTTGGGGTTTTCTATGTATACAATCATGTAATCTGCAAATAGGGATGATTTTACTGCTTCCTTTCTGATTTGGATGGCTTTTATTTTTTTTCTTGACTGATTGCTAGTATTTCCAGAACTATATTGAACTGAAATAGGGGAGGGAGGGATGATTATCCTTGTCTTTTTTGAAAGCTTAGAAAGCTTTTGTTTGTCCCCATTGATTAAGATGTTAGCTATGGGCTTTTCTGGCCTACAGCCGATCCTGTCAGATCTTAGAGGCTAAGCAGGGTTAGGACTGGTCAGTACTTGGAAGGGAGATTGCCTGGGAATAGTAGGGGCTTTAGGCTTGGGAGAAAGACCCAACAACCCATTGCCAAAAAACAATCAGCCATTGAAAACCCTATGAATAGCAGAGAAGCACCACAATACTGTTTCACCTGTTGTACATAGGGTCGCTAGTTACTATGAGTCAAACACTGACTCAACAACAACAACTAACAACAACAACAACACTGGCTTTTCAGAAATAGTCTTATTATTTTGAGTAAATTTCTTTCTATGCTTAAAGTTTTGAGAGTTGTTGTTAAGAAAAAATGTTAATCTTTGTCAGATGCATTTTCTACATTTATTGATATGATCATGTGTTTTTTGTATTTCATTCTGTTAATGTGGCTTATCACATTGATGAATTTGCATACATTAAGCCAACCTTGAATCCTAGGGAAAAATCTTACTTGGTCATGAAGTATAATCTATTTGATGTGTTGTTACATTCAGTTTACTAGTATGTTACTGAGGATTTTTGCATCCATGTTTATCAGAGATACTGGCCTGGTTGCCCTAAGCTCCCCAAGGGCTGAAGAGGGCTGGACACAATCAGTGGAGAGAGTGGTTTAGGCTGGGAATCTGAGTAAAGGCCTAGAAGCAGAAACAAGCTTTCTGTAGATGACCTTTGTAGGAGCCACAGTAAAGACTGAAACCCTGTAGGATCAGGAGTAGAGGAGAAGCCCCTGAAGAACTTTCCCAGGGCAGAGGTGGGAGAATCAGAGATTGGGTTTAAATAGGAAGCTTGGGGAAAGATTTTTCTTCAGTTATTCCTAACTCCCTGAATTCACCAGAACTACCCATTAATCTTTGCTTATAGTAATCTAAGTCTTCTCTAGCCTGTGAAAGAGTTTGGACTCTTTGAAATTACCCCCACAAACCAGTTCCAAAGGCCAAAAACCCACATGGTCAGCAATGACCTCACTCCTTTGGTACCAACTTTCTTTGTTAGCTTTTCTGCTACTATAACCAAAATATTTGACAGACAATTAAGGAAGGAAAGGTTTATTTTGGCTTCTTGTTTCAAATGTTCAGTCCATGTTGAGGTGGAGGGCATGGTGGAAGGAGTAGCAGGAAGGAATTGTAGAAGGAAACCTGGCGGGCAGGAAGACAGAGCTTGCTAGAACTGGGGCTTAGAGTAATCTTTAGAGAACTGCCTCCAGTGACCTACTTCTGCCAGCTGATTCCCACCTCCTAAATGTTTTATAGCCTCCCCAAACAGCACTATTTACTGGGTATCAAGTATTCAAACAGGAGCCTTCAGGGACATTTTATATTCAAACCATAACAAAGAGTTTTAAAAGAATTGGTATTCTTTCAATGTTGAGTAGAATTCAGCCATGAAACCATCTGATTACAGGCTTTTCCTTGGTAGAAATTTAATAACTACTTAAATCTCTTTATTGGGTATTGGTATAGTCAAGATTTCTATTTCTTTCTAATTAAATCTTGTTGTTGTTGTTGTTGTTAGGTGCTGTCAAGTCGGTATCCGACTCATAGTGACCCTCATAGAGTTTTCAATGGCTGACTGTTTCGGGATTGCCTTGGGAGTGGATTGCCAGGTCCTTCTCCCATTTTTGTGGTGCTGGGAATTGAACTTGGGACCTCAGAGACTGCAGTGCAGTGCTCTACCCACTGAGCTAAATCCCAGCCCTAAATCTTGGTAGGTTGAAAAATAAGCAAGGATGTTTTTCTTATCAATGAGGTGTTTGAACTAAACCATGGGCTCACTGAACTGCTCCTCCACCACTTACTTCAACTGCCATTCCTCGTGCTTCCCTCCCTGTCCTTCTCCAGGCTGCACTGATCATTCTTAATGGTTTCTGCCGTGGACCCAGGTTGCAGCCTCAGATTTCAGCAAGCTAGGAAGATGCTGGTAATTGGAAAAGTTCATGAGATAAAGGTGCTTACCCTCCCTGGACTAGAACATTCTTTTCCTATTATAAAGGTTTTCTATTACTATTTGATTCATTATAGAACAAATCACCCAGTGTCTGTCAGTTTGCTATATTGGGAGGGCATGTGTGTTGCTGTGATGCTGAAAGCTATGCCACCAGTGTTAAAGATACCAGCAGGGACACCCATGATGGACTTTTTACAGCTGAGTATCCAGACTAAGACATACTAGGTAGAAGGATATGGCTAACCCACTTTCAAAACAAGAAGCCATTGAAAACCCTATGAATAGCAGAGAAACACTGTTAGGTATAGTGCCAGAAAATGAACCCTCCAGGTTGGAAGGCACTCAAAAGATGACGGGAGAAGAGTTGCCTCCTCAAACTAGACTTGACCTTAATGACAGGAAGGGTGAAAAGCCCCATGGACTTCCATTTGCTGATGTGATATGACTTAAAATGAGAGGGAAAAACTGTAAACATCCATTAATGTTTAGAACATAGAATGTATGTAGTATGAATCTAGGAAAATTAGAAATTGTCAAAAGGGAAGCAGAACACATAAGCATTGACATTCTAGGCATCAGTGAGCTAAAATGGACTGGTGGGGCCATTTTGAATCAGATAATCATATGGTCTACTATGGCAAGTATGACAGATTAAAGAGGAATGGGGTTGAATTCATGATCAAAAAAGACATTTTAAGATCTGTCCTAAAGTGCAATGTTGTCAGTGATAGCATAATATCCATACACCTACAAGGAAGGCCACTTAATATGACTATCATTCAAATTTATGCATCCATTATTAAGGCCAAAAATGAAGGAAGGGATGATTTTTACCAGTTTCTGCAATCTGAAATACATTGAACATCCAATCAGGATACACTGATAATATTGGTGACTGGAATACAAAAGTTGGAAACAAAGAAGAAGCCTCAGTTGTTGGAAAAAATCACTTTGATAACAGAAACAATGTTAGAGATTGCATGATAGAATTTTTTCAGACCAATGACTATTCCAATGCAAATACATTATTTTCAACAACAGAAATGGTGACTATACATGTGGAAGTCACCAGATGGAACGTACAGGAACCAAGTTGACTACATTTGTGGAAAGAGATGATGGAAAAGCTCAATATCAAAAGTCAGAACAAGGCCAGGAGCTGATAGTGGATCAGACCATTAACTGCTCATATGCAGGTTCAAAGTGAAACTGAAGAAAATTAGAACAAGTGTAAAAGAGCCAAGGTATGACCCTGAGTATAACTCACCTGATTTCAGAGACCACCTCAAGAATAGATTTTGTGTGTTAGATACTACTGATCAAAGACCAGATGAGTTGTAGCATGACATCAAAGACATCATTCATGAGGAAAGTAAAAGGTTATTAAAAAGACAGAAAAAAGGAAAAGACCAAATTATATGTCAAAAGAGACTCTGAAATTTGCCCTTGAACATTCAGTAGCTAAAATAAAAGGAAGACATGAAATTAAGGAAATAAATAGATTTCAAAGGGCAGCTTGAGAATACAAAATCAAATATAATGACATGTGCAAAGAGCTGCAGATAGAAAACCAAAAGGATAGAACATTCTCTGCTTTTAAAGAATCAAAGAAAGAAATGCAAACCTTGAGTTGCAATAGTGAAGGATTCTACAGGGAAGATATTAAAGTAGGAAACATAAAAAGAAGATGGAAGGAATACACAGAGTCATTATACAAAAAAAAAATTGGTGGATTACCATCCATTTCAAGAGATTGCATGTGATCAGGAACCAGTAGTATGAAGGAAGAAGTAGATGCAGATTAGAATAGTGCTCAAACTGGATTCATGTGAGAGATCTCTCTCCACTGCAGTTCAATCCTCATGGATTAGATTTGGGAATATACAGTGTATTAAGTTTAGCTCAGTTGGTAGAGTGCTGCTCTACAGTCTCTGATGCCTTGGGTTCAGTCCCCAGCACCACAAATGTGAGAGAAGGACATGGCAGCCTGCTCCCAAAACAATCCCGAAACAATCAGCCATTGAAAACCCTATGAGGGTTACTGAGTTGGACAAGACTCGACAGTACCTAACAACCACAAACATCTAATCTTAGTTCTTTTTCAAGTTAATGCTATTATCCTTCACAGGTAACAAATCTAGCTGTCCTTATATTTAAAATAGGTTTCTTGAAGACAACAAAAAAGGCAATCATTTCAAAGTTACACATCTGACATCCCTAATTATTGTTTCCATGGTGTTCATGAATGAGTTGCTCCGTAGTCTCGTAGTCTCAGCTGTGCTATAGAGGGGGATTCAGAAGTGAAAACGTCCAGTTTAAAACCCTTCCCATGTTCTGACATTTTTTGTTCTGTGCTGATTCAAGCCTCTTACCATATTTTAAGTTCACACCCTTGTTAGCACTCATTCTTCTCATCTATTTGTCTTCCTGTGTTCCCTTCCAGAAACTATCCTCTCAAACTTAGTTCCTTTATTCATGTAAAACAATTTTTCTTTCCAGGCCCTATTACACTCTGCATAAACAGACAGTCAATCATACATCACATGGAGCAGAGAGCCCCCTCATCTGTCCCTTAGGCAGTGACATTAAGAGTCCAATGTTTTCTCCTGTCTTCCTCCATTAACCTATGTAATTTGTAGGAGGTGAGTATAAGCCCATACCTTCCCACTAATGTGAATTTTGCCAGGCTTCTCTGAAGACAGAAGGATCTAGAGTAAATTTTTGCTTTAAATAACATTTGCTTAATGTAAGCTCTTTAATGAAAATATAGTACAGAAAAAGTATTTTAGATTTATATGGGATGGAAAGAAAAAGGAACAAAAGAAAGAATATTTTTATAGTAGTTTAGGAGTGAGTTTATATGGAAATAAAGGCTTCGCAAGTAACAAGAATATACTCAAGAATATTTATTATATCATAATTTGTGACTATAACACAGTAGACACATTCTGCCTATCCATCAGTGCGGAAAAGATTAATGAATTGTGGAAATTCATACTGTGTATAGTACAAATATATTCTAAAAATAGATTATATTTATGTGGTTTACTACAGAGATGTCCTCATGTTCAGTTAGTGAAATATGCATTTCAGTCAAAATAATAAGATTGAATTATTTAATCAAAATAAGAACAGGATCCACTTGTATATTTGAATCCATGGAAAACTGCCAGCATAATATATATTAAGCTTGATGTCATTGATTGGCAAGGAGGTGGTTTGGGAATAAAGAGTAGGAAATGGTAGAGAAGAAAGATTATCTTTTTTCTTTAGACATATTACTTTACTGGTTATGATATATAAGCATTATTTTACAATTTTTTAGAGGAGAAATTTAAAACCATTTTTGAAAGTGATATGAGGTCCTATGAACAAATAGAGTGATATTAAAAGCAATTGATTCAAGAAGTATCAAAACCAAATAAACAATATTTTTGTGTCTAGATGGAATATGAGGCATACCAACAAGAAAAAAATACTTAAAGACTAAATTATAAAACTTTAAGCACTAGATTATAATTAGAAGTTTTGGGATAATTACATTAAAAAGGTAGGCTTAACATTGATATTTGCTTTAAAAACATGCTCCTATTCTTTTCTCAAAAGAACTAATCATGCATTGTAACTGCAGTGTATTTCTGATCACATGGTGGTCAGCTGATAAGAGAGGTTTCTCTTCTTTCCACAAATATGGTAAAACACCAGAGAAAATGTGATGTAGTTTTATTTATAATGAATACAAATGAGTTTGAAAAACAGAGAAATCCAGAATAGAAGAGGGGATTCAAATCCAGAAAAGTGAGTAGAATTTGATTCCTTGGCTAGTCTGGGGATGATGGAAGGATGATGTGCAAAGGGCTGTTAATACTCATTGGGGAAGAAAGATGTGGGTACAGGTCTACTCAAGGTGTGAAGATGGAATTGAGCTCCTGAACAAAGCTTAAAATCTTGAAGAGCCAAATTATTTATGGAAAAGATCTAGACATATCTACTTAATTGTCTAGGGGAAATGAAAAGATCAATTTCCATCTATTGGGGGTCATCAGTAGAAAAATAAGTCATTCAAAATCAATCAAAATTTTATACTTGTGATACCTAAAGGGCTTAGATATGACCTGTCTTCATGGTTCAGGAAACCAAGCCATCTGCTTCCCCCTTTAGATGTCTGTCCCTCTTTTGTGAGGCCAGAATTTACAATGCTGTAATTTTCCTCCACAGCTCTAAATAATATGCTTAGGCTGAATGTCTTTGATTAACTTCAGGGATAATCTATTGACTTCCTGCTATGGTTGTTGAAAATTTAGGTTCCTTCTATCACTACACTCTTCTTTCCTCCCACCAATATATAACTAATATTTTTAGCTTTTCTTTTTTTATTGGAAAATTTTAATGTACACCTTAATGTGATTCATTCTGACATGCTTTTCATTGTGACACTTCCCTATATGCATTTTGTTGTACATTATTCATATAGGTTCCCCCTTAACCTCTTGTATGCTTCCTCCCCCCCGCCACACTTTCCAATCAAAGACTTCTCTACCATTTACTTGTTTTTTTATGGTAATATTTTTCTATATCTCCTTGGGTTCCTGTTCTGTTTAGGATAGAAACTTTTCCTGTAGTGAACTTTCTTTTTACCTTGTCAGAACTATTACATGCATTTTCTAGACCATCTATAGTAAGACCATTCTTAACTTTTTTTTCTTTTATTATGATCCAACCTTTGTATAGGATTTTTTCCTTCTTATAATTTTGATTCAGCTCCCACATATGAGTGAGAACATGTGGCGTTTCTCTTTCTGAGCTTGTGTTCATTCACTTAAAATAATTTTCTCCAATTCCATCTGTTTTGCTGCGAATGGCCTTATTTCATTTTTTTTGATTGCTATTTATTACTATGCCTGCTGCTGTAGCCCTGTGGCATCTGATCCCGTCAGATCTCAGAAGCTAAGCAGGGTCGGGCCTGGTTAGTACCTGGATGGGAGAATGCCTGGGAACACCAGAAGCTGTAGGTTTGGGAGAAGGACCTGGCAACCCCCTCCCAAAAATCAATCTGCCATTGAAAACCCTATGAACAGCAGAGAAGCACTGACAATAGTGTTTCCCCTGTTGTACAGAGGGTCACTATGAGTCGGATACCAACTCGATGGCACCTAACTACAACAACAACAATTTATTACTATAAGCCTTTGGCATATATGTGTGTGTGTGTATATATATATATATATATATATATATATATATATATATATATATTTTCCCCTAGCTCATCTATCAGTTTGACTTTAAAAATATTTTAGTTAGGAGCTGGACGTGGTGGCACATGCCTGTAATCCCAGCAGCTTGGGAGGTGGAGGCAGGAGGATCGCAAGTTCGAGACCAGAGGCAGTCTGTGTAATTTAGTGAGACCCTGTCTCAAAAAAAAATGTTTTAGTTGAGCCAGGACCAATGTCACACGCTTGTAATCCCAGCAACTCAGAGATTGAGGCAGGAGGATCCTGAATTTGAGGCCAAAGGAAGCCTGTGTAATTTAATGAGACTCTGTCCCAAAATAAAAAGTAAAAAATGGGTAGGGGGTGCAGCTCAGTGGCAGAGAACTTGCCTAGCATGTGTGAGGCCCTGTGTTCAACTCTCTAGTACTACAAAGACAATTTTTTTAGTTTAACACATATAAATAACTAAATAAATCTAGATCCATAATTATTTTTATTTAGTGTGTTTATGTAGGAAGCTGGGCATCAAATTCAGGGTCTTGTGATAAGCAACAATTCTACTTCTATTCGACTGCATGAGTCAAGATTTTGTTTTATAATCCACTAATATGTTCAGGTGAAATAAAACCACTTACTTCTAAAGATCTGTCCAAGTGTCTGGCATGATGCAGGAGCACAGGGCTGGAGGAAGCACTAAACAGAGCAGCATAGTAGTTCTCAGCATGGTTCCTGGAAATGGCTGTCTGAATTTGTATTCCAAGTTTGTCGTTCATTAGGAATATTACTTAATCTCTTTGTTCTTCTGTTGCCTTACCTATAAATAGGGATAACAAAAGTTCTTACCTCATATGGCTCTAAGGAATAAATAAATTAATATTTGTGACATATAAAATAAAACAATGTCTGCTCAAAAAAGAACAACAACAACAACAAAAAGGAAACCAAGCCAAAAAATTAATACAAAAGCTAGCTGATGGATATGGAAACTCTAGAGCAACACTGGTAGTAGTTTTGTGATATGGAAATGTTCTGTTTCTGCATTATCCAAGATAGATGCCACTAGTTACATTTGTCTGTGATGTGGCTGATAGGACTAAAGAACTGAATTTTAAAATTTACTTAATTTTAATTAAAAAATTTACATATGGCTAGTGGTGATTGTAGTAGACAATCCTAGAACGGAGCAGAAGTAAATGAGAAGTGATCCCGTGATACAGGTATATAACCTACAGCAAATCCAACTAACATAGGACAGATGAGCTCCACTGAAGATAAACTCATAATAAAAGTGCTTTGAAGAACTCAAGAAAAGACCCACTTATGGGAGTGTGTCAGTAGACATATACAGGGGAATTGTTATTGTTAGGTGCTGAGTTGGGTCTGACTTATAGCAACCCTATTTACAACAAAATGAAACACTATCATATGCTGTGCTGTGCTCAAGATTTTTAAATATTTGAGCCCATTGTTGAAGCCACTGTGTTTCTTCTCATTTTGAGTCACTGCCACAGCAGTAAATGGAGGTCCCAGAGGCTTTATTCTACTATCATCATGAAGTCGACTCTACTTCAAGGAGACAATTCCTCCCTAGTCATTTCTTGAATGCCTTCCTGCCTGGGGTGGGGGCTCATTTTCTGATACTATATTTGACAGTTCTTCTCTGCTATTCATAGGATTTTTCAATGGCTAATTATTTGTGGAGTGAGCTGTTGGATCTTTCTCCTTAGTCTTAGTCTGGAAGTTTAGCTGAAACCTGTCCACCATGGGTGGTCCTGTTGACATCTGAAACACTGGTGATATAGCTTTCAGTATGACAGCAATAGGCTAAAAAAGACTATTATACAGATATTTAAAATGATTAAATATATAAAAAATAAAAACTTGTAACAAATGTTAGAGCTTTTTGAAAATTTGCAAGCCAATGCTGTGGTGCACCTGTAATCCCAGCAACTCAGGAAGCTGAGGCAGAAGGATTGTGACTTAGAGGCCAAAGGCAATTGTATAATTTAACAAGATCCTGTCTCAAGATAAAAAATAAAAAACAGGCTGGTGGTAGTGCACTTGTAAAGTATATGTGAGGCCCTGGGTTCAACCCCTCAGTACTACAAAAAACAACAAAAATAAACAAAAACATAAAAAAATAAACTCAATAGATAAGTAGCAGATTAAATTCAATTAAAATAGGAATAGAGGACCAGAATATAGTTGAATAAAGCACCTAGAATGCAGGACAGAGAGAGAGAATGATTTTGAAAAATTGTGAAAGATGTTAAGAGATGAAGATAGATTAAGTAGATAGAATGAGATAAAGTCAAATGTCAATGATAAGTTCTGAAAAATGTGTTATGCAATTTTATAATCATATGAACATCATAGAGTGTACTTACCAAAATTAAGTTGTTCAAGATGTCACTAGACCCTATCACCTGATGAGACCACTGTTGTATATGCAGTCTATTGTTGACTGAAGCACTGTTAAGTGGAGCATGACTGCATTCCAGATAGAAAAAAGGGTGGAGAAAAAAATACTCTAAGAGATTATGGCTGGGGTGCTTTCAGAATTAAAGTCATGAGCCCTTAAATTAAAAAAAAATTGTAATAGATCCTCAGCAGCAAAAAACAAAACCAAAATCCAAACTATATACAAAATACAAACCTAACAATCATGCATTATAGTAAGATAAAAATATTTTAAACATGCCTAAAAATAAAAAATAAACAACAACAAAACAAAACAAAAACAAAAACAAAAACAAGGTAGAGAAAGATTTCTCCTAGGGATAAATATAATTAGGTTGTTGGCAGACTTCTCCTCAACAGAGATACTAACAATGACCATTAGACAAGAAATAATACAAGACATAATAACAAGAAATAATACATTAAAAGAACTGAGGAAAAGCAATCATCAATGTAGAATTCTAAACCCACCTAATTCTAAACCCATTCAAGACTGAGGGAAAAATATACATTCAATTTTGTTCATGAGATGATTTTTTATAACCCTTTTGGAAAACTACTGGAGGATGTTCCTCATTAAAAATGAAATCAATAAAGAAATGGAGTACAAAGAACTGTATCATGTACCAAAATTTATAATCCAAAGAAACATTGATAGAGCACAATAAAATAATGTTTAATGAGAGAGAGATTAAAAACAATTGAGATAAAATATTAAGTGACAATGCTAGCTGGATGCCATCGAGTTGGGTCCGACTCATAGTGACCCTACATACAACAGAATGAAACACTCTCCAACACTGTGCCATGCCTGGCACCATGTCAGTGCTTCTCTGCTATTCACAGAGTTTTCAATGCCTGATTGTTTTGGGAGTGGGCTGCTGGGTCCTTTTCCCAAGCCTACAGTACCTGGTGTTCCTAGGTGGTCTACATCTAAGGACTAACCAGGTCTGACCCTGTTTAGCTTCCAAAGTCAGACAGGATCAGATGCCAGGGTGGTACGGCTGCAGACAAGTGATGATAGTATGAAATTTGGGAGGCAGTGATTAAAACCAAAAGGGCCCAAGAATCTTACATTGTATGGAGGAAAATGTAAAATAGTAATAAATTATGTAATTCAAAACCAGTAGGAATAAATCTAGATGAAAGAGAGTTGAATGAATTCAGTCAAGGTTCTGGTGTAGCAGTGTGGAGAGAGGCAGCCTTGTGCATGGGGTCTTTTCCATTCCCACTGGGCAGAATGAGAATGCATGTTGGGCCTGAAAATTCCTTTCACTAGAGACAAAGACCCCTCACAGCCTGTGTCTTGCTTACTACCTTGCGTGGTAATAGCTTTCCCTGTTTAAAGTATGCTCCTTTGTTCTGTGTAAGTGTTTATGCAAATGGCTCTCAGACATGCCCCCAGCTTTCCATATTTCAGACTGCAGGAAGAGAGGCCACGGTCCTCCAACTGCTGGGAGAGGGGTACACACAAGCCATTTGCCTTGTGTGGGTTAGCCGCAAGGGACACACATATACTCCTGGAGTTGATTTTTTTCTGGTTGTTTTTGAGACAGTGTCTCTATGTGTAGCCCAGGCTGGCCTTGAACGCGTGATCCTCCTGCCTCAGTCTCCAGAGTGCTGGGATACAGGTATGCACTGCCACATCCAACTTGAGTCGATCTTGCTCTGTCTCTTCTCTATGTGAGTAAAGCTTATTTTATCTGATGCTTGGCCTTGTGTTTTCCTTGGTGACTCCAGTTCCAGCATGCAGTGGGTAGAAGTGCTTAGACTTCTTTTTCTAGTTTTTGCCATTGCAATGGCCTTTGTTACCCTCCATGTAGTTGGAAGCCTCTCCAGCATTGGGAATGGGTACATGATACTCTGCTGGATGAGCAGAAATAAAATATGTAATTTTAAGACATAGAGTGGAAAAAACTGAATGAAGAAAATTGTATGAAACCAACAAAAATAAAAAATAAAGATGAAAGATAAGTAGGTAAAACAAAATAGGTAGTCAAAGTAAATTCAATGAGATACAAGAACAAACATCTGCTTATAAGAAGAGATGATCATATTAGGTTAAAATTGAAGTATGAAAAATTTTTTATTTTTAAAATCTGAGTATTCCAATTAAAGAGGCTCATAAGGATTAGAAAGAAAAAACAAACACCTCTCAAACCTCAGGACTCCTATTTGGAGATAAAATATGTCATTTTATCAAGAACAATATTCCCCTCTT
>VMDO01012752.1:0-60912 GCA_007922755.1 Pedetes capensis
AACAACCCAATACACAAATGGGCAAAGGAACTGAGTAGACAGTTCTCAAATGAAGAGGTCCATAAAGCCATGAAACACATGAAAAAGTGCTCAATATCCCTAGCCATTAAGGAAATGCAAATCAAAACAACGCTGAGATTTCACCTTACACCAGTAAGAATGGCCAAGATCAATAAAACAAACAACAACAAATGCTGGCAAGGTTGCAGGGAAAAGGGAACACTTTTACATTGTTGGTGGAGCTGTAAATTAGTGCAACCAGTATGGAAATCAATATGGAGGTACCTCAAAAAACTAAAAAGATCTACCATATGACCCAGCTATAATACTATTGGGAATTTACCCAAAGGGAGATGAGTCATCATACCACAGAGACACCTGCATCTCCATGTTCAATGCAGCGCTTTTCACAATAGCAAAGATGTGGAATCAATCAAAGTGCCCTTCAACAGAAGAATGGATAAAAAAACTATGGTATATATACACAATGGAATACTATTCAGCAATCAAGAAAAATGAAATAGGGTCATTCACAGCAAAATGGATGGAATTAGAGAAAGTTATTTTAAGTGAAAGAACACAAGCTCAGAAAGAGAAACAACACATGTTCTCACTCATATGAGAGAGCTGACTCAAAATTACAAGAAGGAAAAATCCTACTCAAAGGTCAGATCACATTAAAAGGGGGGAAGGGAAGATAAGAATGAGGTCAATATAAATGGACTAGAAATCGCATGTAATTGTTCTAACAAGATAGAAAAAAAGACCAGTACAGGAAAAGTTTCTATCTTAAACAGAAATGGAACCCAAGGACATATAGAAAAATACTATATAGTAAAAGATAGAGAAGACTTGGATGGGAAACTTAGGTGGGAAGGGGGTAGGGGGGAAACATAGAGGAGGGTAAGGGGTAACCTATATGAATAATGATTATCAAATTGCATATATGAAAATTGTCACAACGAAAAGCATGTCAAAATGAATCACATTATGATGTACATTAAAAACTTCTAATAAAAAAAAAGAAAGTAACTGAAAACTAGGAATGAAAAAAAAGCAAGGTCATTAGCAAAGGGCAGAAAATCTGTTTTAGTTACACCAACACGAGAAGAAAATATGCACTCACAAAAAGTGTTGTCAGGGGGCCAAAAAGTCAGCTTTAACCCTTCTCCAGGACTGATTCAAGAAAGAACCTGAAAAATATAGCACTATAATAAGTACTCTTTGCTATATGAGAAATATTGCCTAGGCTGTTGGATAATTGATTTTCTTTTATGATTTTATTTAATTCTCATGCTTTTCTATGACTTTCTTATTTACCAGATAAATATCCTAAATGCCAGAACGTCCTAGAGATTCAAAATTTAATTAGATGCTTGTGCAATTCTGAAAGGTCCCATTCATAATAGCAATAGTGAAATAAATTAGAGGAAAAAATAGTGGGAAAAGGCATTATTTGTGAAAATATTCAGAGAGGCCAGTACAATGTAGACAAAGGATGTCAGGAAGCCCAATTGTTTTTCATTTTGTCTTTGATATTGTTGTATCAAATACTGTTTATGATTATCAAACTAGATATACAGATGTTTGATAAATTGACAGAAAGAGGGATGGATAGATGGATAGATGCACAGATAGATAAATGTCACATATTCTAATATTTCATTCAGCCCCATATTACGTGGCATATTGATAAACCTGTTGGCAGCCTTCAGCAAAAACTGATCCACTCATGTTTGTATAGTTGGAAAACTTTGTTTATAAGCTATAAATTGAATCTTATTTTATGAAAGACTTGATACCTCCTGTTCTTATTCTTTTCACTTGAACAAGAAGTCTAGTCCAAACCATTTCATTGGGTCTAGCGCTCTTCTGCGCTCGCTGAGGACCTGGGTTCAGTCCCCAGCACTGCAAAAATGGGAGAAGGACAAGGCAATCAACTCTCAAAGCAATCCTGAAACAATCAGGCATTGAAAACCCAATGAAGGTTGCTATGTGTTGGACCTGACTCAAGGGCACCTACAGAAAACAAACACTGCTACAGTTTGAATGCTTTTATCTAACCTCAGTCACTCAAGTCCATATGTTGAAGTCTTAACTTGTCAAGTGATAGTACTAGGAGGTGTGGTTTGGGGGACGTTATAAGCTCAAGAAAGTATAGCTCTCATGATTAGTGTTAGTTCCATTAGAATCCTATTTAGCTGACTTCCTTGATGACAATCCTAATTGCAAAGTCAATCTATCTCTGTATCTTTTGTTCCTCCAGAGTGCTGTTTCTAGACATAAGGTAGCATCCAAAACAGGCATTTTACCTGAGTCTTCACATCTCATTCTCTAACAGCAAGGCATAAATTCTCTGAAGTTAAAAATTTGTCTTACTTTTAATTTCTGTTATCTATCTAGAAAGTGACATATATTATACAACTCAATGTGTTCATGAATAAAGAATTAAGAATATATAAATATGGAAGTTTGTGACATTCCTAGATGAAAAATTTATACCTCTTCTTAGCTTGAAGAGTAAAGGACAGAATCAACTCACTTAAACTCACAAATAATAGGAATTAAAAAGTGAAATACCCTAAAGAAATCATTCTTTTCTCATTAATAAATGAAACACTTGTGTGTGATTTAAAGTATGAAAAATGTTTGGTTATGACAATGAAATTTTGAGAGAATCTCTTTATAAGGGAATATAAATCTGTAAAGAAACAGCAAATGAATTTGAAATAGAGAAGTACATGGAATAAGAGCTCTCAAAAGTAGAGGAGTAAGTTTATCAATACATGCAGGCACACATCTAGGCATCCACCCTCAGATATTCACAGTCTTTTTTCTGCATGCTCCACCCACCCTCTTTATGCAGTCATATATCTGCAAGAGAATAGGTGAGGTAGCAAAAAATCTACAAAGTGTGTATGCTAACAATTTACTTGAAAAAAACTTGTCATATATCTTTTATCTATAGTTTAAAATAGCACCCGTTTTATTTTTCAATATTTACTTTGGAATATTAAAGTCTGGCTTATGATAATATTTAACATGAAGATTCTTTTAATTTTGTGATGCATTGAAAAATTTCAAGGATCCAACTAAGTATGAAATTTCTTGATGTTTTCAAAAGTCATGTAGCATGAATTCTTATATGTTTGGATTATATTGTTCATAAAATTATTTGTTTAACAAATCAAATGAATTATAAGTGGATAGAGGGATATATATATATTACATTAAAAATTTAAAATTTAAAGTAAGTTATTTGCTGGGCATAGTGGGGCATGCCTGTAATCCCAGTGACTCCGGAGGTAAAGCAGGAGTATCACAAGTTGGAGGCCAGAGGCAGCCTACATACCTTAGTGAGACCCTTTCTAAGATTCAGAAAAAATAATGTTGTAAAAGAAGCTGAAGTTTCAGCTCAGTGGTAGAGCATTTGGAAAGTAGGTGCAAGACCCAGGGTCCAATCCCCCAGTAAAACAAATAAATAAATAATTTAAACAACCAACCAAATTAACAAGTAAATAAAATAAAACAAAGTGAGTTATTTGGAGTACATTTGGACACAGCACTCTAAATGAGAGAGAATTGGTAACGGTGTATTCTTACATAATTTGTCTTTCACTTAAAGAAATGTTCATAAAACAATGAATATAAACCTATCACATTAAATTTCTGTGTGTACCAGTGAGTAAAGAAAGATGTTCCCCCTAAGCATTGCATTAATTTATTAATAGGAAGGCTGTCACTGTCTGTTATGGTACAAGGTGGTCCCATGCTGATGTGATAATGTTTCGGGGCATTTGCCACATCATTTTACCACAAAACCAGATTGAATCCAGGAAAGCCTTGTGTAGGAATGTAAAGCAACCTTCTGTTGCTCATAAATCATAATTTGTGTTCCTTATGTGCGAACAGAAGGTGTATGTAAACAAACCAATTGTGAAAGTTAGCTATTTTTCTCTAAATTTCTCATCTCCTTAGAATCCCTCTATTTTAGCCTTTACTGAACTCTTCCTCAAGGTTGAATTTTTTTCCCTCCAGATAATTACACCATTCAAAGTGATATCGAATAGCTACATGATGTACTTCTTACCACTATTTCTGTTTTATATATTTATTCACTTATTTATTTTTTGATTTATTGCCTGGGCAGATATAACAGACACACACACACACACACACACACACACACACACACACACGTATGTACAGTAAGGTATGTTGGTTATCATTGGGGCATTTCAAACTCTCATATTTATTTATTTAGACATGGTCTTGCTATACAGCTCATACTTGCCTCAAACTCATGATCCTCCTTTCTCAGCCTGCAGAGTGCTGGAGATTACAGGTCTAGTTTCATTAATCTATTGTTGCATTTAAAACAAATTAAAAACACCCCAAAACTTAGTAGGGAAAGAAAAAACAAGGGAAAGAAAGGAAAGGAAAGGAAAGGAAAGGAAAGGAAAGGAAAGGAAAGGAAAGAGGTGCTACTCTTATATGAGTGAGTATTCCAAAGAAGCAGTCAGCTTAAATAACCAGTCATTTCAAAGGATAGGAACAGAAACGACATAATGTCACTTCTAATGTGTTATATTGGTAATATAGTCACAAGAGCCACTTGAATTCAAGGAGATAGCAAAGAAAATCCATCTTTCAAAGTGAGAATGACACCTTTTGGCCATCTTTATTCCATCTCAATGCTCAAAACTGAAATCACAGCTTCATCTCCTTCATGCTCAACAGATGGTTTATCTGGGTCCTCAGTTTGATTTTTCTACACTCTCTTCATTTCTAAATATCATGATATATTCTGATACTTTTTTATTTCTTATAATTATTACTATTTTATCAATAATATGAGTTATTCTTCCTCCCCACCTTCCACACCTTTCCTGTCTGCCTTTCTTCATCATCTCTGAATAATTTATTATACTTCAAATTCTTTCATTTTCCAAAACTGGTCTTTTCTTTGGCTCCTTTGTTTCACCTACTAGTCTGCTTTGTTTTGTGCAGTAATTTTTAAACAAGTAACATTCCGTAAACTTGTTACCCAATCAAACGAATAACTAATATTTCCCTTTTACTATACCATTCTAAGATGGATAAGAACAAATATAATATACAACACTGTTGGGGATTTTTAAATAATATTTCCCAGCTAGGGTCCCTCATGACAGCTTGAGGGGCTGACCCCTAGCTGACCCCAGGGCTCATCTCCCTCACTCAAAACAGCCCCTCCCATCGAGTGAGCAAAGATGGCCCCTGGCCAGCTTGACCAGCCTCAACCACCATAATTTTGATTGGCTCCCCTCACCACTGTGCAGGTAGTAACTGTCTCTATCTGGCAGTTATGTCCGTTTGCCCCCTGTACCTGCCAGCTGTGTGCCCCGATTGGCTGAACCCCACCATGTGACCCTTCCAGGACCCTATAAAAGCAGGGCTCCTGTACCCCATATCACTCCTTCGATCCTCACCTCTCTGACCATCTCCTGAACCTCATCACCTGGACCAGCGCTCCCTACTCCTGCAAGACCATCTAGCAAGCCGGCGAGATCAAGCCCAGAGGCCCCGAAGAGCTGAAGGCATCTAGCAAGCCAGGAAGAGCCCCCCAACTCCTCCCATCCTTGGGAAGGAGGGGGGTAAAGAAGGCGAGCCGCGAGAGTCAAGACCATCGGACCTCAACTGAACACCAGCGGCTGTGGCTGTGCCTTTAAGGCTGAGCTGTACCAGCGCTTAGCCTGCAGCATTCTATGCTGCAGGCATAGAGCCAGCACTTAAAGGGGTAGAGCCTTGCTCTATAGGGGCTGCCTGCTCCTTGCTCTCCATAAGGGGAGCACCCCAATAAACCTTCCCTGTCCTTTTCCAACCACCTGAAGGTCTCCCGAGGTCCTTCTTTCCGACACCGGTCACGTGTTATGTTGTGGGCTTGGCCCTAACTCTAGCCGGGCTAGAGCCAAAACCTCAACACAACACCACTTGAATGTTAACTATATGTGAGGAACTGTGTTAATTGCTACACTTGATTTGTGTTCTTACTCTTACTTTTTATTGCAAACAGCTAAGATATATAACACAATTTTTGATATACATGCACATAGTGAAATGTTTACCATGATGAAACAAATTCATGTATCTCCCATTTTACATAGTTATTTTTTTGGTGTGTGTGGGACAGGCACCTAAAATCTATTCTTCTAGAACAATTCCAGTATACTGGACAAAATTAGTAAGAGTAGTCCATGTGCTCTACATTAAAGTTTTAAGAATTTACTCACCCTACATAACTGCAACTTTGTATCCTTTTAATCTATAACTCTTACCCCCCGTGACACCCCTACTAATAACTTTCCAACTTCCCATTTCTATATATTCTCCTTTTTTTATGTTCCACGTGTAAGTGAATCATGTAATATTTCTTTCTGTGCATGGCTTGTTTCACTTATCCTTATGTTTTTGAGACTCATCTGCATTGTTACAAGAAGCAAGTTATGTTCTTTTAAAGCTAAACATGGTAATATTCTATTTTATATATACATATGCCACTATTTCTTTATACATTCATCCATCAAAGGCCACTTAGGCTGTTTGCTTTTTTTCCTATTGTGAATAATACGTCAGTGAATGTAGATAGGCACCTAGAAGCTGATTTCATTTTCTTTGGGTACATAACAGGACAGGGATTGCTGGATTATACAAAGTTCTATTTTTAATCATGTGAAGAATCTCTTTACTGTTTTCCGTATTGTCTGGACTAATTTACATTCTGAAGATCTCTGTATATCCATATCATTATTTTTCTCATTTTAAGTAGAAGTAGAATCTAAATAAGTGAATCTAAGTGAGTCCTCTAAAAACACATAGTTAAGGTGTCAAACCTAATAGTTGAAGTCTGTTTTGTATGAGGTTATTAAGTATATTTTTATAAACTATTACATACACATAGCATTTACTTACTAACTGACAGTGATGTATTAATATTCTCAGATATTTAGACTAAGGAATAGAGACCCAGCTTTTAATAATTTGTATAATGTTCCATTCTTTAAAAAATTGCCTGTGTATTGTTTATAGTATATTCTCCCTCTCTCTCTCTCTCTCTCTCTCTCTCTCTCTCTCTCTCTCTCTCTCTCTGTGTGTTTGTGTGTGTGTGTGTGTGTGTGCACGCGCATGTGTGTGTTTTGCAGGCTAGCCTCAAACTCCTGGGCTCAAATGATCCTTTAGCCTCAGCCTTCCAGGTTAATGGGATTACAGGAAAACTGTGCCCAAAATTTATGAATTAATCAACTCTAATGACTCTTTTAAAAATGTTTACTTTCTTATATTAAATCTTTCATATGACACTGTTTATCATCAATGTCCAAAATTTATAGTGCTTTGATTGAATGATATTCCAGTATATTGATTTTATAGTTTCCCTTTTACTTCTGACATTTGCAGTCTGAATAATCTATATTAAGTTTTAACATATTTTGACCTTGTCTTTTTTCTCTTCTCACTATATATATTTTATATTGTAATTAATTTTTGTAGCATGATCTCTTTTCTTTGTAAATGATTCCCAACTCATGCATCTCTTATTTTAACATCTCACAAGCTACCTCTATATTTTTAATTATCATCCAGACATTTTATGTGGATGCAAATTCTGAGGAGCCTTTGGCTAGTTTTCCCTCTGTAGACTTGAAGATTTTAAATATATATATATATATATATATATATATATATATATATATATATATATATATTTTCTATCTAGGTGAAAATGCATGAAAATTACAGCTATATTTATTGTTTCTGTGCAACATGTTGGAAGAATTGGATGTATCTTTGTCAGAAATATTAATTTACATTATTGATACAGGTAGAATATGTGGTGATTTTAAAGATTTTCCAATAGGAAATGTAGTTTAAAAGAAATAAGTCAACAATTGCTAATGTTGCCACTAAAAATAGAGAAGTTCCACTAACAGCTTCCTTGAATGAGGTCATAGGGTTATCATTTGGTGTTCTCAGGCAACAATGATTATATGAGGAGAGTATAATAAATATCTTGAACTCTTCCTTTAATGCATATTGATGTTTGCACACAGAATCATATATGTCTATCTCAGAAATATATAT
The DNA here is from genome assembly GCA_007922755.1 of Pedetes capensis. Taxonomy (NCBI): domain Eukaryota; kingdom Metazoa; phylum Chordata; class Mammalia; order Rodentia; family Pedetidae; genus Pedetes; species Pedetes capensis. The sequence continues at coordinate 8,119 of VMDO01012752.1, forward strand.
CAGGTTTAGTATCAGCCAGATATATGAAACCAACAACAACATGAATGCTGGTGCACAAAATAAATGCTTCCCATACTGGAATTTCTACATTATTTATCTAAGTAAAGTTAGACTAATTTCAGAGAAAGGAATAAATCCTAAATTTAGATATAAGAATTTAGTACATTCAACAGATATGAACATAAGTTCTTCCAATGAGTTCCTCTTCTGATATTCTCTATTGTTGGGGATTTTTAAAATAATATTTCCCAGCTAGGGTCCCTCATGACAGCTTGAGGGGCTGACCCCTAGTTGACCCCAGGGCTCATCTCACTCACTCAAAACAGCCCCTCCCATCGAGTGAGCAAAGATGGCCCCTGGCCAGCTTGACCAGCCTCAACCACCATAATTTTGATTGGCTCCCCTCACAACTGTGCAGGTAATAACTGTCTCCACTTGGCAGTTATGTCTGTTTGCTCCCTGTACCTGCCAGCTGTGTGCCCCGATTGGCTGAACCCCACCATGTGACCCTTCCAGGACCCTATAAAAGCAGGGCTCCTGGACCCCATCTTCACCCTGAATCTCCTGTAGCACCACCGATCCTGACCTCTCTGACCATCTCCTGAACCTCATCACCTGGACCAGCGCTCCCTACTCCTGCAAGACCATCTAGCAAGCCGGCGAGATCAAGCCCAGGGGCCCCGAAGAGCCGAAGGCATCTAGCAAGCCACGAAGAGCCCCCCAACTCCTCTCATCCTTGGGAAGGAGGGGGGTAAAGAAGGCGAGCCGCGAGAGTCAAGACCATCGGACCTCAACTGAACACCAGCGGCTGTGGCTGTGCCTTTAAAGCTGAGCTGTACCAGCACTTAGCCTGCAGCATTCTATGCTGCAGGCATAGAGCCAGCACTTAAAGGGGTAGAGCCTTGCTCTATAGGGGCTGCCTGCTCCTTGCTCTCCATAAGGGGAGCACCCCAATAAACCTTCCCCGTTCTTCTCCAACCATCTGAAGGTCTCCCGAGGTCCTTCTTTCCCGACACCGGCCACGTGTTTATGTTGAGGGTTTGGCCCTAACTTTAGCCAGGCTAGAGCCAAAAACCCCAACATAACAGTGGCGCCTCAACATGGGTATCCACGGTTGGATGCCAACACTCTATTACTGTCAACAATCCCCCAATTATTACTGTTGGGAAAGGCATGCATCTGTAATCTTTCCCCACTAACCCAGATAAAAAGGGACCTCACAAGCTGTGATGGGATTATTGTCCTATGAGAAACATTTTTCCCTCTTGCAGGCTTGATGTGTTGTTGTTTTTGTTAGGTGCCATCAAGTCTGTATCTGACTCATAGTGACCCTACAACAGATGAAACATTTTGTCTGTGCTTCTCTGCTATTCATAGGGTGCTCAATGGCTGATTGTTTTTTGGGAGTGGGTTTCCGGGTCCTTCTCCCAAGTCTGCAATACCTGGTGTTCCCAGGCGGTCTCCCATTCAGTACTAACCAGGCCTGAACCTGCTTAGCTTTTGAGATATGACAGGATAAGATGCCACAGTGGTATGGCTTCAGGCTGTGTGTGTGTGTGTGTGTGTGTGTGTGTGTGTGTGTGTGTGTTATATTTATATGTTGTTGTTGTTGTTAGGTGCAGTCGAGTCGGTATCCGACCCATAGCGACCATCATAGGGTTTCATATATATATATATATATATATATATATATATATATATAAATTCTACTTAAGCACCTGCATCACTGCTCCTCAGGCAGGTCCCCAACTTTCTATATTTTAGACCTGGCAGGGGAGAAGTCAGGGTCCTTGCACTGCAACACTCAGTGAAATGTGTGCAACCACATGAATTACCTTGATTAAAAAGTAAATCTAATGGCCATATGTTTAAAGGTAAATGTCTTATCACCCTCTGCTAAGGCTTAGCATTTGCCAAGCAGATTATATCTACATATAACTTCTTTGTTCTACCTGTAGATATGTAAATACTGCCAACTGTCTTTGCTGAGTGGGACTCTCTAAATCTCTTCTGCTTCTGAGCATTGTCCAGTTCACGAATCATTCTTTCTCAAATAAGTTTTTTTTTAAGTACTTGGAGGTTGGACCCAGTCCTCTTGCACATATGTTGCAAGTGCTCTACTACTGGTGCTACCCCCACAGTCTATTTAATTTAATTTAATTTAATTTTATTTTATTTTATTTTATTTAAGTCAGAGTCTAAGTTGCATATGCTGCCTTTGGCCTGGAACTTGCAATCCTCCATCAACCAGGGTTGCTGGGATTAAAGTCATGAAATCCCATACCCAGCTCTTCCAGTAACCTCTTTGAATTCAATTTTATTTAAAACTTTCCTCTTTTTCTTTTACAATATAATATATTGAGTTTATATCAATATTTTCTTTTCAGCACGGTTTATAGTTTACCTTTTATATTATTCCTAGACATATAGTTTCTCTTTCCTTCATGTCCAGGGAGCCATGATACTTTCTCAATGGGTATTATGAACTCTAGATTCTGGAATATTTCTCATTTCAATGTCTTCTATGTTCTTAAATTACATCACTCTTCCTAAAAGAAATCTTTGATCATCTTACTGTCCTCCTTAAAAATCTTCCCTACTTACTTTCAGTCTACCTCTCTTCAGTTGAATGGGAGTAAAAGAACTAAATTTTTTAAAATAGTGTTTTGATAATTTTTTAAAAATTATTCTTTCTCTGCATTTACTATCCATATGAGCCATTTATCAAAATTGTCTATGCATGTATGTCTAGAGATCTGTGCTCATTTGTACTATATTCAGACATATCCAGTTTGAAATGAAATTTACATTGTACATTTATTCATTCATTGACTTCACTAGGTATCAAAGGAAATCCAGGTCATGAGGTCTCCAGTCATGCTATTTTAGAAGACTCACTGAGGCAGAGTTCACAATTTACTTGTTCTTAAGCACTATTGCACAGATTTAAGTACAACTGAAATGAGATCTATTCCAACATACAGGATCTTAAAGACTTATCCCTTCTGGGGCCGGGCGTGGTGGCGCACGCCTATAATCCCAGCGGCTTGGGAGGCTGAGGCGGGAGGATCGCAAGTTCGAGACCAGAGGCAGTCTGCGCAATTTAGCGAGACCCTGTCTCAAAAAAGTAAAAAAAATGGGCTGAGGTGCAGGTCAGTGGTCCAGCACTTGCAGAGCATGCAGGCGCAAGGCCCTGGGTTCAACCCCCAGTACCGCAAAAAAAAAAAAAAAGACTTATCCCTTCTAATATGAAACAATGTTAAAAACCTCTGGTTTTGGAGGTGTACATTACATGTATAATTGCTTAAGAATACACAAATATTGAAGAGAGAAAGTTTGTGCACAGGATGTTTGGATGTTTTCTGTCATTTGTGGGGATGGGTCATCATTTTTGGATATCAGATAAAGATAAATTTGGATATGATCTCTAGCTTTATCATTGGCTCTTGCCTGTAAGAAATTTTATTAGTATTTATTAAGCCTTAGTTTTCTGATTTTAAGAGATAAAATAGTATTTGCCTGATTCAATAAGTTCATACACAAAGAAAGTTTGGAAAATTTTTTAGCCCTTAGTAAACAATTAGTCTAATAGTATTATGATTGACAATAATACAAACTCACAGATACATATTATACAAAGTATCATGATGTAAGTACCATAAAAGAGGTAAAAATACACTCTTGCATTGTTCAGAAAGCAAGACTGTTATTTTACATAAAGAAATTTATGGAGACATTATGTGATGGAACTTGACAGAAAGGTAAATATTGATCTTATGCAGGCAGAGGAATGAAGATCTTTCCAATAGAAAGGACAACAAACAGTGACATCGGAGTGGAAGTACAAAGTTTGCTTAACACATGTCAGATAGTTCAGTTAAAATGTGAGATACTTAAATGGATACAGTAGGATTTAAAATTTTTAAAGGAAGGAAAAATTTAAGTAGGGATTTTAGTAGACTTTGCAGACAAGAGCAAATAATATTGCCTTTTACTCATAATGCAGCTGTGGATTTTAGTGCAGAGTTGACATCAGAAAAGTAAGCTTTGGGAAAACTTGGTTTCCAATGGCAATATGACAAGATTGAATGAAAAATATTATCCTAGACAACAAAATAATATAAATATTGGGTCATGGCATATGCATATTAAATACATAGCCATTATTTAGTGTGTCAGTGGAAAAATATATTTACTTTTACTCGCATACTTTTATTTTAAACAAAATAAAGCTGAAATCCCTTATCTTAGATAGCTTACAATTCATTCTTGACCAACAGACCAATAATAGCATAATTAGATATGTAGCTTTCCTACAACCATAAAAGCTCTTTCTTTTATTAATATCACATTTTTTAGAGCAGATGGAGGAGCCACAGCTCAACCCATACTCTGCAATCACTTCCATTTTGATTGTGCATATGCACCAACCAGATGCTAATGCCAATTGTTTCTGACTGTAGGACATTTTACTGCTCATTACCACTTTTTGATTTCATTTTTTGCAATTGCACTATCCTTCCTTATAGAATTAATTGAGAGCCTGATTCTATGCAATGATGAACATAAAATAAAATTGTTGCTTTCTCAAGTTACTTTAGTTATATTATGTTCACAGAATAATATTAAGTATTTGGATTTCCATTCTAGTGCCTGCATTTTCTCCTTGCTCATGTCCAGCATCATAAAGCAAATAGCAAGGAATTAGATAATCTGTCTTAACTATGTTGTTGTTGTTGTTGTTGTTAGGTGCCGTCGAGTCGGTATCTTACTCATAGCAGTCCTCCGTACAACAGAGGAAACACTATTGTCAATGCTTCTCCGCTGTTCATAGGGTTTTCAATGGCAGATTGATTTTTGGGAGGGGGTTGCCAGGTCCTTCTCCCAAGCCTACAGCTTCTGGTGTTCCCAGGCAGTCTCGCATCCAGGTACTAACCAGGCCCAACTCTGCTTAGCTTCTGAGATCTGATGCGCGATGGGATGCCACAGGGCTACAGCTGCAGGCGTCTTAACTATAGGTGCTGCTATATCTAAGTGCCCTAGTCTGGGTTGCTTATAAACAAACAAATTTATAACTCACTGTTCTGGAGACTATAAAGTCAAGGATCAAGGGAGTTTTAATGTTTGTTGAGGACCCAATTTCTGCATTTTTGATAGTATTTTCATGTTGGGTCATTATATTGTAGAAAAAGTGTGTCTTATATTTGAGGTCTCTGTTATAAGGATACTGATACCATTCGTGAGGGCTGTGTTTTCCTGACATAGTAACATGTCAAAGTGACTAGCTCTTAATATCATCACCTAAACCACATAATTCCAGTATATGAATTAGAAGAGAATAGTCATATCATAGTAGCATCTCAAGATTAATTTCCCTGATCAGTCATTTTCAGTACTATGCTATTGATTTTCATTTATCTAATGATGTGAGGCCTGCAGCCTTATCACTGTGGCATCCGATCCCTTCAGATCTCAGAAGCTAAGCAGGGTCTGGACTGGTTAGTACTTAGATGGGGAACCACTTGGGAACACCAGATACTGCAGGCTTCGGAGAAGGACCTGGCAACCCACTCCCAAAATAACACAATCTGCCATTGAAAATCATATGAATAGCAGAGAAGTAGTAACAATACTGTTTTGCCTGTTGTACCTAGGGTCACTGTGAGTCGGATACCCACTGGACAACATCTAACAACAACAACAATGATGTGAGAATATCAGAATTTGAACACTGCAGTTGTGTGCTATGTTCAGTATTTATATTCAAATATTAGTAATAGCAACTTGCAGGAGTGGTAGATTTTTACGTCACACTTTAAGTCACCTGGTATACTGAACACATTTTACGTTTTGAAAATAACTAGTATTCAATTTAATTGGTTTTCAAAACATTTGGGAAGAGTGTAGCATTCATCTTGGAAAAGGTAAAATATAGAAGCTTTTTTGTGACCTGATTCCCCTCAGATTTCATATTTGTTGTCTAGGAAGAGACAACGCCCGGAGAAGGGAGTAGAAAGGAGCTGGTATTGGTTCAGACTTATTTCTTTAAAGGTTTGAGGAAATAGAAAACTAGTATATGCAAGCACATGACAGAAATATATGTAGATCTATTAAAAATTTGATAATCATGTCCAGCCTTAATCAAATATTTATATGGATTGTAATCAAACCAAGAGTATGCATCTCTAAACAAAAATTCCCAGTTACCAACAAAGGCCTGAAACTATTATTTCTTCATTACATAGCAAAATGTTTTATTTTCCCTACAAAGCTTATTTTCAGTCTTGAAATACTCCAAGGGCTAAGGCACAATGTAAAAAAAATAAGCCATGAATATCACCATAGTCTTCAACTTTTATGGTATCATTTTTCTCACAAGTAATAATTATAACCTTGGTTGCAGATCTCAAATTGCATCTCAAATACCTCAAGTCAGTTGAATATAAAACATAAATAAAATTAAATGTATAAAAGCATATAATTCAGTTCAGAGATGAACTCTAATCTCTTTAGGACAATTATTTATAATTATACAATCATTGCTTATTTTTGTTTCTGTCATATTCGTAATTTTTCTATCAAGAATTTTTGTTTAAATTTTTCAGCCAATGTTTAGCTTTACAGAATTTTATTTTATTCCTTTTCATTTTTATTTTGCTTATTTGTTTATTAAGTTATTTATGTGCTTTTTAAGTAATGAATTCAAGATTTTACTCATATTTTACTAGTATTTTACCATTGGGCTACTCCTCCAGCCCATTTCATCTTACATTTTTTTTTTTTTCAATTTTGAAAGGTCTTCCTGAATTATGCAGGCTGCCTCTGGCCTGGAACTTGTGATCCTCTTGCCCTGGTCTCTCAAGTTCCTTGGATTACAGGAGTGCGTCACCATGCCTGGCTTTAAAGGAGTGAAGATCCTTCAGGGCTCTCCTTACTATTGTGGATTAAGTTCAGCAGCTGAATTTTTCAATACAATATCATCATATTTAAAGATAACTATTTAAGATGAGGGGCTGGGATTTAGCTCAGTTGGTAGAGCGCTGCTCTGCAGTCTCTGAGGTCCTGAGTTCAATTCCCAACATCACAAAAGCGGGAGAAGGGCTTGGCAATCCACTCCCAAGGCAATCCCAAAACAGTCAGCCATTGAAAACCCTATGAGGGTCACTATGAGTCAGATACTGACGTGACAGCACCTAACAACAACAACAATTTAAGATGAGGAAAAAACAGTATTTGGAAAATAGAAGCAAATAGAAAAATAGAGCAAACTAGAATAGTCCTTTTCAGGAGATATAGATGAGGCAGAAAAGTACATATGGATCTTCCTTCTCAGATAGGAAAACAAAAATGTTTGTATTCTTTAAATTTCAGATATATTATAAAACCTTAAATGTGTATTTCTTTCCTCTTCTTTGAGCTCTGTTTCATGTTTTCAAGTCCAACTCCCTCAAGGTCTTCTAGTAGACTTTTGTTGATTGATTTGAATACTTACTTCAACTGTAGTGCCACTATATTGTTTTGTGGCAATATCTGTACTTGTTATAGCATATCTGCTCTTTCATTAATCCAGACAACTAGGAGATATGAGTTGAATAAAAATTAGGAGATAAAATTAAAAGCATACTTATTTGAAAGTACATCATCGGAGTTGGAGTGATTAACCCTTGTTTAGTTGTGATAAGTACTTTTTAAAGTATATTATTTTATTTTGAATACAAAGCATATCTAAAGATTCTATAGCTATTCTTTTTATGCCATAAATTTGAGTATCATGATCTTTCAATAATGGTTTAGTAAAAAAAAATAGTATTAGTAGTCAAGCATGGTTGCTCACACCTGTAATCTCAGCATTTGGGAGTCTGAGGCAAGAGAGTCATGACTTCAAGCCCAGCCTGTGCTAAATAGCAAGAAATTTTCCCCCTAACCCCCTTAAAAAAGTAGTATTAGATTTCTTGCACATATCTTTTATGACAAATTTGCTACATTACCAATTAGAACAGACTCATAGCTAAAAGACCATTCCTACTAAACATAATCAACTTACTGAAACTTTGTCTCAATTAAAAAAAGAAAAAATAAAAGAGGGTTAGAGGTGCATCTCAGGAGTAGAGCACTTGCAAAGTATGTATGAGGCCCTTGGTTTAGCCCCTCCCCCACCCAGTAACACTGAAAAAGAAAAGGACCTTCACTCTTTTAAATCACACAGTTTGTGGTAGATAGATTAATGCATGTTTTCTGCCGTTATCAGGTTATTATCAAGCCATTCCATTTGAATTTGGGCATAGACTCTCTTAACCTTAATTGTATGCCACCCTCTATCTTTGCTACAGAGCATACAGATGGTCCTCAAATTTCATTGGTTGGACTCACAACTTTTTCTCCGTATGGTGACTTGGAAGTGATATAATTCTATACAAGCTGTAGTTTGAATTTTCAATTAAGATATTTTCCCAGACTTGTGATATGTGATACAATCCACTGTCATGATGTTAAGCAAGAGCAGTGAGTTGCAGCTCAGTCAACCAGTAGGACAGGGTTAAACAATGGACACTGATGGTATACTGTGTTCAGAAGTTAACATGTTTGAAAGATTAGGTGTAAACCCTTACAGGTACCATCAAAAACCTGACAATTTTGATATAGCGAGATAATTCAAGACCCTGAAACAAAAGAAACCACTTTTATTATTTAGGGTATTTCTGATGGTCTAATTATGTTGTTATGTCTGCAGCCATAGCACCCTGGCATCTGATCCCATCTGATCTCAGAAGCAGGCAGGATCAGCCTGGTTAGTACTTGGGTGGGAGACCACCTAGGAATACCAGGTGCTGCAGGTTAAGGAGAAGGTCCTGCCAGCCCACTCCCGTGAAACCATCTACCATCAAAAAGTCCTATGAATAGCAGTGAAACACTGACGTAGTGCTGGGTATGACACTATGTTCAGGAGCATTTCATTCTGTTCTACATAGGGTGCGTAGGTTGGACCTGACTCGACTGCATCTAACAATAACAATTATGGTGTTACATGTTGTTGTTGTTAGGTGCCGTCGAGTCGGTATCCGACTCATAGCGACCCTCTGTACAACAGGGGAAACACTATTGTCAGTGCTTCTCTGCTGTTCATAGGGTTTTCAATGGCAGATTGATTTTTGGGAGGGGGTTGCCTGGTCCTTCTCCCAAGCCTACAGCTTCTGGTGTTCTCAGGTGGTCTCCCATCCAGGTACTAACCAGGCCTGACTCTGCTTAGCTTCGGAGATCTGACGGGATCAGATACCACAGGGCTACAGCTGCAGGCAGGTGTTACATATACCAACATAATTAACTAAAACACCTTTTAAAAGTTACTGATATAACATCTATTTTTGTAAAAACAATTAGCAAAAATGAAGGAATTTTTTTTATAGGCACTAAAAGAATTCTTGGAAGAAGGACCCAGCAACCCACTCCAAAAATCAATCAGCCATTGAAAACCTTATGAATAGCAGATAAGCATTGACGATAGTGTTTCTCCTGTTGTTTCAGCCATTGAAAACCCTATGAATAGCAGATAAGCACTTACGATAGTGTTTCTCCTGTTGTAACTAGGGTCGCTATGAGTCGGATATCAACTCAACAGCACCTAATAACAAAAATATATGAAATCTAATAATTTTTAATGCTATAATAAAATCAAATTAAAACTAATGTACCAAAAATTCTTTTCATTTTATAATGTAGTGTCTAAAAATTATAAAGTCAATAGTTTTTATGAGATCAATCATTAAGTGTGGGCAATAATAGACAAAAACAATTACTCATAGAAAATAAGTACAATAGTTTTTGAGTAAGTACTTAGGCTCTAAATTTTAAGCAGAGATTTCTAAAATATATTTATTGTCTTTTTTGGGAGAGTATCATGTAAATGACATCGTCAAATACTAACACTAATAAAAATAACCTGTGTAATTGATTCCCAAGTGTATATCAGCTTGTTGTACTGTGGGGGCTTGCATGTTGCTGTGATGCTGAAAGTCATGTGACCAATATATCAGATACCAACAGGGCCACTCTGGGAGGACACGTTTCACTTGTGCCTACAGGCTGAGACAGACTAGGGAGAAGGACCTGGCAGTCCACTCCAGAAACAATTAGCCATAGAAAACCCTACGAATAGCAGAGACGCCCTGTCAGATACAGTGACAGAAAATGACCTCCCAAGGCTGGAAAGTATTCAAAAGATGACTGGGGAAGAATTGCCTCCTCAAACTAGAGTTAATCCTAATAATGGGAATGGAGTAAAGCCCGTAGGAACTCTTGTTGCTGTTGCAACATGACTCAGAATGAGAAGAAACATAGTGGTTGCAACATTAGGTTCCAATTTAAAATGATCATGTGCATGGCATGGTGTTGTGTAGTGTTTTTTCCTACTGTACTTAGGTTCACTGTGCATTGGTTCCAACTCCATGGAACCCAACAACAACAACATATAATTGTTAATGTGGGGTCATATTCGATCCCATGAAGCACTTAACCTGCTTTCAGTTAAGTGATACAGCACCATACATTTGGCATCTGCCTCAAGTCTTCATGCAATGAGATTACACAGAACATATTTGAGGGTCAATTAAAAAACATTGAAAATAGCAATATCTAAATTTTGATATCTATTTTGACCCCATGATACCTGTTAAGTTTTAAATACATTTTTTGACTTAGAATGTTTTCAACTTACAATGGGTTTATCACTACCTAACCTCATCATAAGTCAAGGTACAATTGAACTGCTAAGAAGCTTATTTTTTATTCTATTTAGTTGCTTTTAAATGTAAACTTAGATTCTGCTTAAGAAGAAAGGAAATATGACTTTATGGAAGAGTTCATGTTCCTTTTATTGATATCAACAATCACAATGACATAGAACAAGCCTGAACATGGTTCTTAAGACTTGTGAACCTATGAATGACATCAAATCCAGAAACATCTATAGCAGGTGGTGAAAGCAATTATGCTGACAGAAAAATCCAGAATTAATTTAAGCACTTGCAGACTTCCAGGGAATAAGGAAGAAAGTATAAAGAACCTATTACATAGTCTTCAATCTATATGTAAAGAAAGAGGTATAATGTATCAGAAATTTTGTTTTATGACTCCAAAATAGACTCATTATTTCACTAGTTCAAACCAAAGTAAGTCTTACATGGCAACATTAGCCTTAGTAAGAACACACAGGCACATACCTACACACTCACTTGCACACACACTCACACACACACATGGACACTGCCACTGTTTTCTCTTTTCAGTTATGTTCTTATGGCAACCTTTACCAAAATCTGATGGGCATTTATTTATTTATTTATTTATTTATTTATGAAAATAGAAGACAAATCAGCTAGGAGAGAGAAAATACTTCAGTATAAATTGACCTGATTATTTTTAACAACTGCCCGTAGACACATATTTTTTATATTTATCATGGGCTTTATTAATGTACTGATAGAGAAATGATTCCTTAACTTTTAAAAAAGGAACTCATGAAGTTGTAAGGATAGTCTAGAATGAAATGGAAATTATAATAGATTTCTTCCTTCAATACTTCTAGACTTATCAGCCACCTACTGAGATGAAAGGTTTCCAAGATGATTTATAGATTTGCCTGATATAAAGTTCTAAGCTCATGATAATAATGTCCAACCTCAAATACACTTATGGAATTTTAAAATATAATGTGTCCCCCTAACCTTACCACTCTTATACTGAGAGGTAATGGCTTAGGCAGATAGTTCTAGTAATATCCATGATAACATAAAATTTAATTACTTAATGAATTGTTAATTCAATGGTTTCCATAAGTGAAGTTCAAGAAAAATATTTTATTGATTAAAAGTTTGCAGAAACTATAATATTCTCTATTTTGAAAACAAATAAAAAAACATATAATTCACTGAAACAGAAATAAAAAATTATGATGAAAAATAGAAAAATATTTAAAAGTTTTAATGTATTATGGTAATAAAATACAGAAATGAAAATATATGCACATATCTTGGAACAAAGAGCATTTTAAAAATGAAATGTCTTCTCTCTGGAAAGAATTTCAACTTATGCCCAAATATCATTAAGGTATATTATTGCAATTGAGTGTCAAACTGAAAGGGCAATTTGTAACAAAAATGCTAAGAACTGTTTCAGAAATTCCAAGAAGCAGGGCATGTGGAGCACAGAGCCTTTGTTTTATGAAATGCCTCAGTGGCTTGGATTAGGGTGTGGGACACATTGAACAGCTTCTTTCCAATATCCTTAGGGATTTGATGTACATGTGGCTTCATCCAATGTGACTGACTGGCAGGAGCCCTTTTCAATCCCCTTTTCCTCCATACTGCCAGCTAATGCCTAAACTAACCTGCCTAAATCCATAATCTGCCACCGAATAGCTGGTGGTCCAGAAACACTGGTGGGGTATTGCAATCCTAGCTCAAAAGCCTGAAGATCAGGGGGACTGAGGTTTAAATCCCAGACTAAAGGCCAGAGAAAGTGAGATGAGATGTCTCAGATAAGCAGACATGCATAAGGCAAAAAGAGTGAATTCTTCCTTTCTGGGCTTTCAATTTTCTTCAGGCAAAGGATTGTATGAAGTCCACACACATAATGGAGGGAAGTCTACTTTACTGAGCCCATTGATACAAACATTAATAGGATCCAAAACACCTATACCTACCAACACACTGAGAGATAATGTTTAACTTTGACACTCCATGGCCAGTCAAGTCAATATAAAATCAAACACAATACTATCTGGTACTGGGTATTGTTTGACAATGTGATTTCAAAAACTTATAATTCAACCCAGATTTATCAATGCATACAAACACACATATACTTTATATAATTATGGTTCATTTAACCTTACATTCTCTGATATTTAGGCTATTTTTAATATTTGCTAAACCTTTTTTTTATAAGCTTTTTCAATCTTGTCATTCTATCTTATTTGCAGGCTGTTCACTCTTTATTTATCTTTGTAACTTAGTCTTAACATCTGATCTCCTAAACTCTATGTATCAATAGACCTATCTATGTGCTTTCTTCGGAAATCTACTAGTTCCTTTTTTTTTTTTTTTGATACAGGCTATTGATCTAATAGTCCTTTCCACCTCTTCTCTGTTCCGTCTGCTTCCACCTCATGTTTACATGATATAGTCCTCAAAGTACTTGGCTCTTTATATTTTTCCTGTTCTAATTTTGTGTTCTTTCTAGAAAAAAAAATGTCAATCATCTGTGAAATCCCTGGACCACATCCATGACCAGTATTACAGGTCCATGAATCCAACACCCAACTTTCTCACTCTAGATCTACCCTCAGCATGTCACTCTAAAGAAATCCCAATGCATAATAACTAGTATTCTCTCTCTAAGATCTTTCTCATTTCAACCTTCTCTACTGGATAACAGGTAAAAAAAATGGTGATACAAGCTATCAATGTGCTACATTTCCTAGACTTCTCATTCTGCCATAATTATAATTCCTACTCTTTATCAATTATTCAGGAAAATTTACTGATTGAAAATATATGCACTTTCACTGCATTTGTCAGTGACCTACTTTAGAAACTCCTCAATTCTTTAGTAAACACTGAAATAGTCCCCTTCCAGATTGTCTTACTTTTTGTTTTAACTGCTTCCAATTTACCAATCAAGTGTCTCTCCAAATAATCTTCTAATTTGCAAGTCTGATGATCAGTCTCATAGGTCTCAAAATTTGCTCATAGTTCTCAAAATTTGTATGCAAAAGAAACGCCTGAGAAGTTTATTAAAATTAAAGATGCTAGGCATCTCTTTCAAAGGCTCTGAAGTCTTTTGATTAAATCTTTTGTTATTTAGTATTGCATTCAAATAAAAATGACAAATATGAAGTAAAGTTATAAATAATTGTTTTATATATTATGTATTGTTTCAAATATATGAATTAATATGTAAATACTGTACATATATTTATAAAGGTGCTCCTTGTCTTACAATTAGATTATGTCCCAATTAACTCTTGGAAAATATTGTAAGTCAGAAACATATTTACTATACTTAAACTATTGAACATTATAGTTTAACAATTCAGTACATAGTAGCATCTCAGTTGTTTACCCTTGTGATTATTTTGTTGTCCCCAAACTTGCCTGGTTCCCACTGCCCACCATCACCAGAGTATCATGTGAAACATCACTAGCCCATGGTAAGATTGACGCTCAAAATTCAAAATGTGGTTTCTACCAAACAGTGTCAAACCAACATTAAGCTGAAAATTCATTACATTGAAATCTCACAGATGGAAGACCTCCTATACAGTGTATGTAAGTATTTTACTCAAAAAGATTAATATAAAACTGATATAATAAATATTTTGGACACTCCTTACATTTTACAAGATAATTATTACTACTTATAGTCATATCTATTTTCAAATTTTAAATATAATTTGTGTAATTGGACTTACATTCTATCTTCCCTAACTTGCTTTTTCAAATACATGTTCAGTATTCAGTTAATCACATTGATGTTATAGTCATTATTTTTCTTCTCAAATGGAATTTCTTTGTACCACTGACTAAAACTTTTTATTTCTTATTAAATGGTTTACTTCTACTTATTTATTTCTAAATTGTGGCTAAGAGGATTTATTGTCAATATTTTTCTTATGTTCAGGTGAAAGAGTTTATCTAAAGATGAAATTTTACAGGTAGAATTATTGTGTCAAAATTGTACAATTTTCCCTTTTACAAATTTACAACAGTATATCAGAATGCTTCTCTAAACAGCTATAATAAAAGCCTCAAGTCAACACATTAGTGTTTTACAAACCATGTTATATGTTTAGTTCCCTTTTTATATCTCCTGAAAAATAGTATACTCTTCTAATATGCATACAGCATACATACTTGAGGAGTAATGAAAAGAGATATTTGGATTATAAAATTGGTTTCCATTTTTACAAACTCTGTTTCTTATGGCATTTCAATCCTATGAATTCTAGCTCTCAATTATTTCCAAAGTCAGTTTCGAGATAATATATGAACAAATCATTATCAGCAATGACACTATTACCACCAACAAGATTATAATATCGTTTTCCATGATAATTTAGATGAATATTATCCCTGTCTACTCAGAAATTTTTACTTAAAATATATTAAATAGGTTAAAAGCATGAAGTGTAAAAACATAATTCATTGCACTAGAAATAAGCCATATAGATGTGTAAATATAAAGAGAAAATCAACTTCCACTGAAGTGTAAAATCTCTTCTTTAATATACTTAAATTTGATCATACAGATCTCTGCCTAAAGAGTTTTAATAATTATATGCCTAGTGTTTCAAATTCCTCCTACTTAGTATATAAATACCACAAGTAAATTCATTTTTCCTTGGTTACTTGATTGCTTTGTTTTTTTGTGTGTTTGCTACATTTGTAGTACCTAGTGTTTGGCATTTAACAGTTGCTCAATAAATATTTAGTGAATGAATGGTTCATAGAGAAATCATCTCTTTATCTTAAATATTATTCTTGGTCTTAGTTTTACTCTTTAAAGCAACAGAGCAGATTTCAGATTTGCCACTAAATGCAATTTTTTTTATTTAACTGAAATTGGCCAAACTATGATCTTTTGAGTCTTGTGCTTTTCTTTTCTTGTTCTTTTTTCTTTTTCTTCCTAATCCAGAAGAAAATATTCCAAAATCCTATCATGACTTCTTAAATGGAAATTAATTAAGATCTCTCAATAAACTTGGTGTGTTTTTATATATTGCCTGCATGTTTTAAGGTGTGAAGATCACAATTGTCTGAATCATGCCCAAGACAGCATTTAAAGAAAAGCTTCCCCTCATTTCCACTCACGTCTGTGCATGCATTCTGAGAGTTCCATCTACTTATTATCTGTGGTTGTTTGGCACACTTTTATATTGACACTAATAAAAACTACAAAGTTCATTCATGTGGATGATTTCCATTTATAAAATAAAGCATTTAAGTCATAAATATCCAAAGTTATTACTGAGGTAGAAAATATGGAGAATAACTTAGTCATTTGCTTATTGGATAAAGAAATAGGGAAACAATGAATAGTTTTAAATCTAGGATAATTTGTTAAAGACAGAAAATTAGCAGTTTTCTCAGTGATGTATAGACAAATGACAAAACTAGAGTTGGATGTGGTGGCACATGCCTGTAACCCCAATGACTCAGGAGACAAAGACAGGAGGATTGTAAGTTCTAGCCAGAAGTACTCTGTGTAATTTAACATGGCCTTGTTTCAAATAAAAAGTAAAATATGGGCTGGGAGTGAAGCATAGCGGTAGATGGCTTGCAAAGCCTCAGTGAGGCCCTGATTTCAACCCCTAAATGCCACACACATGCATACACACACAACACACATACACATACACAAGACAAAACTAGAGACGTTCTACTTTGCATTTCATCTTGTTTTATTATTTTAAACATTTCAAAGCAAAACAAATTTCTTAATTTCTTGCCTCCTGTACAAAGAATTTTTTGTTCATAACATATATATTAACAATTTCTATTTTAATCCTGATTGCAATTTACTGCTACAATTTTGATCACGTATCAAGGTTGGTCCTATTTGGAGACCTTTCACTTCAAAGGATAGTACATTTCCTCTCTTAATTCATCTCTGCTTTTATTTGCTGCTGACATAGCAAACAATCATATTGGAAGTTTCCTATTCTGTTAGCTTCAGCGAATTGCTTCTCCTCCTTCTCAAATTTCGTTTTACTCAATCCACTTTGAAAGACTTCCTTTAAACTCAGCAATTACGTCACTCTTAGCACATCTTGCCATTTTTTGCCTAAGAAGATACATGTATTGATTTTAAAGTTGATGGTTTAGTGAAAAAATGACAGACTGTGAACAGTGCATTTGCATATGTATAATGTGTGTGTGTGTGTGTGTGTGTGTGTGTGTGTGTGTATGGAGAGAGAGAGAGAGAATATATATATATATATATATATATATATATATATATATATATACTTTCTTTTTCCAGTAAGGGGTTTGAACTCAGGGTCTTGAGCTTGCATGTTTTACAAGTGCTGTACCACTGAGCTGCACTCTCAGCCCATTTTTTTACTTTTTGAGACAGGGTCTTACTAAATTAAGCAAACTGCCTCTGGTCTTGAAATTTCAATCCTTCTGCTTCCACCTCCAGAGTTGCTGGGATTACAGACCTGCACCACCATGCCTGACTGCTTAAATATTTAATACATGATTTTCTTTCAAAATCATCAACATGCACAGTTTTAAATGGTGATGCATTTCTTTTACTGAATAAAAATAATAAGTTAATGTACATACTTCACTGATTATTTTGATGACACAACACTCTAGGGTATGATATTCGACTCCTAAAAAGTCCTTGGAGGATGCAAATGAAATGAATTTTCAGTAGGTAAATCTCAATATCATGTATATAATATCAACGTTATATTACTTACTATTATATAGCAATATGGTATGTATAATTTTAATTTTTAAAGGGTATAGAGAATAAAGAAAATAACTAGACCAAAGTGAATATATAAATTGAAATGTACATTCATTAAGTTTTTAGAGTGAATATTTTTTCAAGCAAACTTAGGAATTCTGAAAATATTAATTGTAAGTAAAACTAACATTTGCTTAATAATACCTCTAATAAAATCACTGTGGTAAAAAAATGCTCTATCTCATTTAAGCTTCAAAAATCCTTTCATTATTATTGTCCATATTCTGCAGGTAAAAATATTAAAGTGAAAAAAAGTAATTGACAAGTCCTATAATGTAAAATACAATCCTTTAATTAAGATAAAATTAATGACTATAGTTTTGTGACAATAGTAGCCGTAACAAAAAATAATAATAATAGTGATAGAAACATTAACAATCAGGGAACATTTCCTATATTCCAACACAAGGCTAATTAGTCTTGATTCATTCTCTCAGTTATTTCTTGTCATATCTTTCAGATGAGGACATCCCATAATTAAGCTTAAGACAATTACTTTTGTGTATGTAATTTATTAAGAAAGAAATTGCTCCCAGCTAACTAATAAGGACTATTGATAAATAGGAAATAGAACAGTAAAAATGAAGGTATCAAGCAAATACTCAATTCAAGTCAAAATCCTACCTTTAACTTGAGCCCATGCGGGAAAAGTAGGTGGCATAAAACCCGGGCAATTTCAGTTTTCTACAACAGCTACAAGCCTGCAGCTGTAGCCCTGTGGCATCCAATCCCGTCAGATCTCGGAAGCTAAGCAGGGTCGGGCCTGGTTAGTACCTGGATGAGAGACCGCCTGGGAACACCAGAAGCTGTAGGCTTGGGAGAAGGACCAGGCAACCCCCTCCCAAAAATCAATCTGCCATTGAAAACCCTATGAACAGCAGAGAAGCACTGACAATAGTGTTTCCCCTGTTGTACAGAGGGTCGCTATGAGTCGGACAGCACCTAACAACAACAACAACGACAACAACAGCTACAGTAGTTTACAGTAGCTCTTGTTCTTGGACGAGTCTGGCAGGTATTACTATGTTTTTATTACCAGACCAATGAAATCAAAAGCACAGGGAAGTTCGCAGCTGAGCATATTGCAATGGTAAAAGACATGAGGCACTGTAAACATGGCCAGCAATGTCTGCTTTCCACGGTTCATGCTGTCCCTCTGCCTCCTGGATTCACATATTGAGACCCTGACTCACAATGTGACTGCTTTGAAGAAAAATCCCCTAAAGGAGGTAATTAAAGGCTAAGTGAGGTCACAAGTGCAGGTCCTCACCCAATAGGACTGGTGTCCTTATAAGAAAAAGAGACAACAGGAGAACATATGTATGTACAATGTTTACAGAAGAAAGGCCATGTGAGGAAACTGGGGGAGGACAGCCATCTGAAAGCCATGGAGAGAAACCTCAGAGGAAAGAAATCCTATGAATGCATTAATCTTGGATTTCTAGCCTCCAGAACCGTGAGAAAATAAGCTTTTGGTTTTAAAGCCAATTGATGTATGGGATTCAGCTCTGGAATACCCTACTAGCTGGTAGACAAATAATTTGTTACCATACTCAAGGGACAAATACTATAATTATAACTAATATTCACTTGAAAGAAAAATGATGCTTTGAGTTTATCCAAGATAAGTCATTTGATCATGATAATAGACCCAACACCAGGGACAGTGGTGCCTGCTTGTAATCCTAGCTTCCTAGGAGGTAGAGGTGGAAATGTGAGTTTGAGGCCAGATGTAGTCTGCACAACTTCATTAGATTATGCTCAATATAAAAGATTTCAAAGGAGGAGCTAGGGATCAGGCATGGTAGTGCCCACCTGGCTTCAAATCCCAGGGACTCAGAAAGTAGAAGCAGGAGCATTACAAGTTTGAGGCCAAAGGCAGCCTTCTATGACTTACCAAGACCCTGTCTCAAGACAAAAAATTAAAAAGGAACCTGGGATGCAGCTCAGTGATAGACCACTTGCAGATTATGTGTGAGGCCCTAGGTTCAACACATAGTAATGCAAATAATAATAATAATAATAATAATAATAATAATAATAATAATAATAAATAGAGCTAAATGAGGTAAAACCAGTAACCACAATTCACATTACATTTTAAAATACTTTGATCTGTTAATATACATTAATTTATATTTTGTTCTCATTTAGACTTTCAGGGTTTAAAGTTACTGTTCTCAGAATCTATTGTTTCATAATTTGAGAAGTGTTCCCTGTGATATTTTTCACAAATGATCATGCAGCAGAATAAAAAATCTTTTTTGTTTGTCTTCAGTACTGAGGATTGAATCCAGGGCCTCCCACTTGAATGTTTTGCAAGTGCTGGACCACTGAGCTGCCCCCTCAGCCTATTTTTTTACTTTTTTGAGACAGCATCTCGCTAAATTATGCAGACTGCATCTGGTCTCGAACTGCAATCCTCCTGCCTCTGCCTCCCAAGGTTCTGGGACTACAGACGTACACCACGATGCCTGGCTCATAAAAAAATCTTAATAAGAGTATTTGGATTGAAGAGTATGTGCCTTATATGATCACAAAACCTATTATTAAAAATGATAACATCCAAGGATGATGAGAATCCCATTATGTAGGATTATCACCTCCTTTGCCATCTACCTCTTCTAGAAAGCTATTCTTTTACAATGTTACTTTAAAATACATTGCAGAGTAAGTTAATTGAACCAAAATGATCTGAAATAATCAAGATTACAATCATAGTTAAAATGGAAAAAAGTTGCTTTGAAAGAAATCTGCAAGCCAGACTTTGAAGGACATCTAGATTAAAAAAAAAAAAAAAAAGAAGAAGATTGAAGACAGAGAAGAAAAAAGAAAGGAAGAGAAGAAATACAAAGGAATGAAGGGAGGAAGGAAGGAAGGAAGGACATATTGTTGTTGTTGTTAGGTGCCGTCGAGTTGTGTCCAACAAATAGCGACCCTCATAGGGTTTTCAATGGCAGATTGTTTCGGGATTGCCTTGGGAGTGGGTTGACATGTCCTTCTCCCATTTTTGTGGTGCTAGGAATAGAACTTTGGACCTTGGAGACTGCAGAGTGGTGCTCTACCAACTGAGCTAAATCCCAGTGGAATGGCATATTATACTTGTGTTATTTCCATCAAGTTACCATTGAAGATAAATGCCAAATTTATGTAAAAGTTATTGATCTAACTATACTCTTTTTCATTCAAATTGAAACTTTTTCATTTAAAATGATTTTAAAAGTTTTGTTACCAGTTTTTTTTTCCCTTTCTTTCTACTTTAATTGCTTTATTTCAATAATATCATGTTTGTGGTTTTGAAGGCTTATGTTTGTTTGTTTTTGGCTATTTTGTTTCTCATTGCTATTTAAAAATTGTCTTTCTTATTTGTGCTTTAAAAATATTACCTTCTTAAAATTACTAAATTGAAATTATGGAGGTACATTTAGTATGTTACCTATACGTCTGTCTTCTGTCTATGCTGTTAGTCAATACACTATTTTTTGTATGTTATATAGCTGTATGTTATACAGTTGTGTGTATATGTATATTAAGCAGGCCTGACCATGCTTAGCTTCTGAGATCAGATGGGATCAGATGCCAGGGGGTATAGCTGTAGACAGTCAGTAAAATGGGATATTAGAAAAAAAATTGTGAAGTACATTTTTGCTTCTGTTCCATTTCTTTAAACAATTGTGAGAGCCATAGCTAATTTATCTTTAAATTACATTTAAAATAAATTTATGATATAGAAAACTTCTTTCAATTACAATAAAACCTGGACTGAGTAACATTTCAAATAAAACTGAAATAACATGTTAGCAAAATAGACTGAACATTCCCAGAAAACAGAACTCCTTCCCTACCTCACATTTCATTTGTATAGGCAAACCAAATTTTTATGTTAAAATGATGCATAATTCAAACATTATATATGATGATTTCTTACTAAAAACTTGTCTTTATGGTATCTGCTTAAAATCATAATAGCACATTGCTAGTTGCCATAGTATATTTATTCATTGTGTTTGTGGCAAAAACTTCAATTATTTACAAAAAAAACACTATTAAAAAGTGATGGAAATTTTTAAGAGGCCTTCTGGCAAAAAATCATTAACTGAGGAGTCACCATATATCATCCTATGAAGTAAACCAATAACTAAAATTTAATTTATTTTATTTCTTTCCTTAATATGCCATCATCAAAATGTCATTTTAATGGTTTAACAATAGATAATTATATATTATCTATTAAGAATTCAGTGCTTAAAATTCCTCCCATTTTTCCCTTGTCTCATTCCATAGGTAATGTTTCCTACTGTTATACATAGGGTCTTTGAGTCAGACTTTACTCAAGGTGCCTAAGAACAAGAAATATACCATCATTTAAATACTTTAAATACTTTTTCCAAAAACATTTGAAAACTAACATGACGTAAAATAGTTAATGAGAACAGCCAGTATATAAAGCCAAAGGATAAGTATTAATGACTAAATAAAGTAATGGTACATACCTAGCATTTTAAGTATGTGGCAAATACCTAAGATAAATAGTTAAAAGGAGGAAAGGTTTATTTGGGCTCACAGCAGTTTTCAGAAGTTTCAGTCTATTGCCACTTGGCCCCATCAATGCAGGCATATGGTGAGTCAGAGCACCATGGTGGAGAGGGCACAATGGAACAGAGCTGCTCACTTCACAGTAGCCAGGAAGCAGAGAGAAGTAACAGAAGAGTTCCAAGGCCAATATATACTATTCAAAGGTACACTCTGAAGACCTACTTCGTCCACCTAGACCCAAATTTCCTCAGGTCTACCACCTCCCAATAGTAGTTTCCTATTTTGAATTAAACTATTAATCATATCAAAGACTTCATGATGTCATCATCTCTGGGAATGCCCTCACAGACACACTCTTAGGTGTGCTTTACTAATCTGCTGGGAATTTCTCAGTCCAATCAGGTTGACAATCAATATCAGCCATCAAATGGCTAGTTTAAATTTTTAAAAAAGACACTCATATTCCCATTAATTATTTATATGCATGCTGATGTAAGGGGCTTCAAAAGATGTAGGGAAAAAATCACTTATCAAATAGGTGCAGGGACATGTCATGAGGTACAGCTATAAGAGTAAACTGAACACTCCTAGTTCATATCTTTATTACAATATAATAAGTGGAATGTGTTTTCAGAAAACTTTTATGTAATTATTTATTGATGTGCCAAACACAAGAAAAGTATAAATTAAAGTATATTCTAGACAATGTAACTGTTAATGTGTGCAATCAACCCTCAATTCTCTTTTTCAAAGCAATGATATATAAGTTGACAACATAAGAAAAGCCTAGAGGAAGAGACTTGAAGCAACTGAAATGTGAAAATAAGCTATAAAAAATACTATCATTATTTAAGTTACTGTATGAATCCTATCATGCTATGCATAGATTAAAAGTGACTCCAACGTGAGGTGGCTTAGTCATTGCCTGGGTGTTGCAAGATTCTCCAGGAGAGTTTTGCAGAGCACAGCAGGATCCATACCCTGGGGAGGTCCATTTCCATAGAAAGCAGGTTGGTAGGATATTACTGAACTGACAGACAAATATAAATGGTAATAGCAAAGATAGAATTTTGTTTGTTTGAGAAACATTCTAAATTTATTTGATAAAGAAACAGTACATGTGATGTTTTATGAAATGATTGAAAAATTGTCCCCAAAATTATCTAAGCACCTACATTTACATACTACGTTCCATGTGCTATTCCAAGTATGTGTATATTCTTAGACTAATCCATTTAAGTAAGAATTGTTCCCATTTTTTCTGCAGAAAATGGGCTCAGAGAAGATATTTAATCTTTGAGTGGCTTAGTATCTTTACCTGTGTAATTAGGCAGTAGTATAAAAGAAATTATCATCTTCTATCATGCTCCATTAAGCCAAAATTATACATTAAAATTATAAGATGTGGTTTAAGAAAGTGTCTGTAGAAGTTGAGGATAGAGTCAAAAATTGTAGCAACAGAGGAGATTCTTAAAAGAAATAGAATATAGTATTATAGAACAATAATGGAATTACAAAGTGATGCTGAAGTATCTCAGAAGAGGACAATATTTGTACAGTTGAAGAAAATAGTAAAGACATCACTAAATGTGGAGTAAAAGCTGATCTAATCATTCAAGAATGAATAAAAAGAAGAAAATCAAAGATCAAAATTAAAACTCATAACTTTGAAGTTTTCACTGGTTTCATCTTGGGGTCCTCTGTTGTTGTTGTTGTTGTTGTTAGGTGCCGTCGAGTCGGTATCCGACTCATAGCGACCCTCTGTACAACAGGGGAAACACTATTGTCAGTGCTTCTCTGCTGTGCATAGGGTTTTCAATGGCAGATTCATTTTTTGGGAGGGGGTTGCCAGGTCCTTCTCCCAAGCCTACAGCTTCTGGTGTTCCCAGGCGGTCTCCCATCCAGGTACTAACCAGGCCCGATCCTGCTTAGCTTCCGAGATCTGACAGGATCAGATGCCACAGGGCTACTGCTGCAGGCGGGGTCCTCTAGCATATATAAAAATCTTTGCTACAGTAGATGCAGGAAGTGAATTATACTCTACTGTGATTCTGATTATCTGACTAGAATTTTTGAAACCATTATGATTTGATAAAGGGAGAAAGATGAATAAGAGGTTGTTAGAGAGCTCAGAAACATGGTACTAAGAACAGGTATACAGGATATGATTCAAAATCAGTGACTCATTCAGTCTTGACTTTTTTTTTTCTCTCAGTTAATTTGCATGTCACTGTTTTCTCCAAATAAAAGGAAAATATTTTAGATTTTCTTTTGTTCCAATAGTACCTGAACAAAGACAGATCAGAACTGCATAAAGTAATAACTTGTCAACATTCCTTTGGAAATAAAACTACTTTATATCCACCCTTTAAAAAATAAACAGAAATAATACAAAAATACTTGCAGAACTGTGGAAATCAATATGGAGGTAACTCAAAAAACTAAAAATAGATCTACCATATGACCCAGCTATAACACTTTGGGAATTTACCCAAAGGGAGATGGGTCATCATACCACAGAGACACCTGCATCTCCATGTTCAGTGCAGCACTTTTCACAATAGCAAGGATATGGAGTCAACCAAAGTGTCCTTCAACAGAAGAATGGATAAAAAAACTATGGTATATATACACAATGGAATACTACTCAGCAATCAAGAAAAATGAAATAAGCTCATTCGCAGCAAAATGGATGGAATTAGAGAAAATTATTTTGAGTGAACGAACACGAGCTCAGAAAGAGAAACAACACATGTTCTCACTCATATGAGGGAGCTGATTCAAAATTACAAGAAGGAAAAATCCTATTCAAAGGTCGGATCATAATAAAAGGGGGGGGAAGATAAGAATGATGTCAATATAAATGGACTAGAAATTGCATGTAATTGTTCTAACAAGATAAAAACAAAGACCACTACAGGAAAAGTTTCTATCTTAAACATAACTGGAACCCAAGGACATATAGAAAAATACTACTAAGTAAAAGATAGAGAAGACTTAGATGGGAAACTTAGATGGGAAGGGTGGGAGCGGGGGAAGCATAGGGGAGGGTAAAGGGTAACCTATATGAATAATATTTATCAAAGGGCATATATGGAAATGTCACAATGAAAAGCATGTAAAAATGAATCACATTAAGATGTACATTAAAAATTTCTAATAAAAGAGAAATTAAAAAACAAAAACAAAAACAAAGCAGTAACCAACATCATCTATACACATATTCTTCTGAGAAATGTTAATATTTCACAAATACACAGAAAACATCATAATCTTCAAAAAAAATATATGGTGTCTAAAAGACAGCATACACATTTGTTTAACTACCTATGCTACACTTAAATCGTAAATTCTACTGGTTTAGAATTTACTTTGTAAGTAGACAGTTAACATGTCTCTGGATAATTGTTAAGTGAGCATCTGTTCAGTTACATTAACTATCTTGTTATTTTTGTTGTTGTTGTTAAGTGACCCTATGTACAAAAGAAGGAAACACTCCTCAACACTGTGCTATCCCCGGCCCTGTAAGAGCTTCTCTGCTATTCATTGGGTTTTCCATGGCTGGTTGTTTTGGGAATGTTTCAGGAGTGGGATGCCAGGTACTTCTCCTGGTTTTGCAGTGCTGTGTATCAAAGCCAGGGTCTTAGAGTGCACAGAGCAAGCACTTTACCAAGCGAGCTAAATTCCAGCCTGCATATTAACTCTATGAAGTGAAAGTAAAAGTGACAATGTAATATCTAAATTAAGTGATAAATGGGCTCATAGAAGGGAAAATCTATGAATTTCACCGCTCTGAGTCCAATTCTATTTATTGTCTTGCATACCAACTGCCAGCAGCCTGTAATTTGGAACGGTTTAGATTATTGCTGACATTCCGAAAAATAAATTAAGTAAATGGACTTGAATGAATTTGTGCAAGTTGAGCAACATGGATATTTCATATTGCTGAGCAGAAACTATTTGTTGGTAAGAGATTATATATACTTTAGAAAATTTTGTTACCTTCTGATTCTTTTGTTGTTTATTTTATTTATTTATTTAATTTATTTATTTACTTTTTGCAGTACTGGGAGTTGAACCCAGGGCCTCACACTTGCCTGCTTTGCAAGTGCTGGACCACTGAGCTGCATCCTCGACTCATTATTTTTTTATTGAGACAGAGTCTCATGGAATTACAAGGACTGCCTCTGGTCTGGAACTTGTGATCCTCCTGTCTCTGCCTCCAGAGTCACTGGGATTACAGATGTGTGCCACCACACCTGGCTATCTCTAAATTTCTGATTCTTATTTTCAGGTGATATCTGGGGAATTAAAATAACTATGATGATATTGTGGGAGAAGGACCTGGCAACCCCCTCCCAAAAATCAATCTGTCATTGAACACCCTATGAACAGCAGAGAAGCACTGACAATAGTGTTTCCCCTATAGTACAGAGGGTCGCTATGAGTTGGATACCGACTCGACAGCACCTAACAACAACAACAACAACAATGATGATATTGACATAAAAGGAATAAATATAGCATATTGGCATTCTTAATATGCCTCAAATACAAGGAAAATTATCTGTTCTTGTACACTGGGTAAGGCTTAAACTAATATTTTTCATTTGGTAATCTATTCTCTGTATCTGGATTATTTTAAAAAATAAAAATTTAATTTGCACATGGGAAAATATTAAGAAAATTAAGAAACACTTTTAGAAAGATACTAATTTAGTCTGAGGATGAAATTTTTTGCTATATGTGTAAATTAAATGTAATTGTTTCTAATGAATATGTATTAACATGTTCACTTTTTGCTGCATAAAAACTTGTTTTGAATCAGACATTCCTGTTATATAAAGACTATCAGGACTTTAATAGCATCAAAATTTCCTAATACTGGTTAAACCCTGTATAACTTGATTATTCAATTTAGATGCTTTTAGCACTTGCCTTAAGAAATTTTCAAGCCCTGCAGCATGCCTGTAATCCCAGTGGCTAAGGAGGTGGAGGAAGGAGGGTTTCAACTTCAAGACCAGAGGCAGTCAGCATAACTTAGTGAGACCCTTTCACAAAAAAGTAAAACAATGTGTTAAGGATGTAGTTCAATGGTAGAGCACTTGCAAAGCATGCAATCACAAGGCCCTGGGTTCAAACCTCAGTACCACATACCACAAAAAAAAAAAAAAAAAGAGAGAAGATTCCAATAAATATTGAACTGATATCAGGAAATTTTCCAGATAAGTAAGTAAAAGTCATTTAAAAGACTAAATGGGATGGAATCCAGAACAGATTTTATCCTTTGTTTATGCGACTTTCCATAATGGTGACTTTCCATAATGAATATCAACATGTTGAACTTTGACATAAGTGCATTTGCCAGAAATTTTATGATTATTAAAATCTAGTGAGGATTTTATATGATAAGACAATGCAGATACAGAATAGCCACTACTACTCACGTTAATGAAGCTCCATTCCAAAATGTACCCCTTACCTTGTAACCTCTGGAGAAAATTTATTTGTGTATTATAGACATTCAATAAATGATCATTTTTAAAAAAATAATAAAATTTACTTGTGGAGCCAATTTAAAATAGTTCCACAGGGAAAAAGCTCCATTTTCATTACCTGATATCTCTAAGGAGTAGTAGGGATAAAAGAGTCTAGAAGATGGGAGGGGAACTATTCTTGGAAAATGGCTAGGCAAGTTGCATGGCATAGATGGTTTGTACACACTAACAGTTCTGAAGAATCCTAAGTTCTACCTGTTTATATATGGACTGGGTAGAAAAACATAACTTATTAAATATCTACTTTTTCTTCAAAATATTACATGTATTCAGAATTTATAGTATGTCAAGCAATCCTCAAAATACTTTAGTCGTATTCACTTACAACCTTCCATCAGTTCTAGTAAGCATGTACTATTATTTTCATTATTTTGCCAAATATTACACTGTCACACAGTCTAAAGTATTTGTTCAGGTTTAAATTCCAAATCTGAGACTTGAATTCAAGCAGGGGCCACCATACACTATGATGTTAACCAATAGTAACTTTGCTTTTCATTTGTGCAAATTCTCATGATGCCATGTGAATTTGAAGAAACTGATTTTACTGTTATCTATCATTTACTTATATTGTGTTATACTTCCATTTGGTAAATCCACACATATTAAAAATATGGTTCAATAATATTTTACATATGTTTATACTCATGTGACTGCCCAAGAATGATCCAGAGCGTCCTCTTGCTTTTCATTACACTGAGAAAAAGCATGTTACTGATTTTGATCACATACAGATTACACTACTTTGAGTTTTGCACAACTGACATCTGATAGTATGTACTGTTTTTTTGTTTCACAAATTTGTGCACCATTGTATGTTGATATTCATCCATTTTGTGTATCAGTGCTTTCTTTTATATTTTGTGTAATATCATTCCTTTAAATGGAGGTAGAATCTTTGACCTATTTTAAAATTTTCATTTTAGTAGACTTTTTTCAAAGATGTATTTGTTTGAAGAAAAATTGGACAGAATTTTTTAGAATTCCAGTAGACTCCCTTTCCCCCTGCTCTCAGCTTCTACACTAGTATCATCTTCTTTTGCTGTGTCATATTTGTTATAATTGATAAGCAAACATTGACTAATTATTATTAAATGCAGTCTATACTTTCTAATAAAGTTCAGTTGTACAGTTATATGAATTTTGACATTACATAATTAATGTAACCACAATTACTATATCTTACAGAATAATTTTACTGACATAAAAATCTCCTGGTACCCCTATTCATCTCTACCCCAACTCCTGGCCTAATTCTTGGCAGATATTGATATTTTCATTACATCTGTAGTTTGGGCTTTTCCAGAAAATCATGTAGTAAAAATCATACACATGTGTCTACTGCATACTGTCTTCTTTCCCTTACAAACATGGATCTAATATTCTTCCATGTCTTTTCATAATTGATGTTTCATTTTTTCATCACTGAATAATATTGCATTGTATGAAAGAACAATGAATTGTTTATCCATTCACCTAAGAAAGGACATCTCAGTCATTTCCAGTCTTTGACAATGATGAATAAAATTGCTACAAACACTTGTGGGTACCTTTTATTTGAACATAATGTTTAATTAGCTTGGGAAAATAATGAACACAATTGTTGGCTCATATGTTATCACTATGTTTAGTTTTGTATGAAAATGCCAAATTGTCTTCCAAAGTGGCTATAATATTTGCATTCCCATCATCAATGAATAAAGGTGCTGGTTGTACCATATCCTTACCAAAATTTGGTGTTTTCAGTGTTCTCGATTATCACTATTCTCATATATACACAGTTGTCTCTCATTGCTTTAATTTGTAATTTTCTAATGACATAATATCTTGAGAACTTTTCACGTGGTTATTTGCCTTTTTATATCTTCTTTGAGTAGGTATGTGCTCAAAAATTTGCCAAGTTTTGGGCTATTCTCTTGAGTTATATGGATCTTCATATATTCAGGATACAAGCCCTTTGCTATATGATTTTTCAATCATATTTTCCCACTCTAATCTTATCACTCTTCCATCAGTGTCTTAAAAAGGAGTTAAATTTAATTAAATTTTAATTTAAAATTGGAATTAATTTTAATTGAAAATTAATTTTAATTCAGCGATAATTCTTATTTATTAATTTTCAATTACATGTATGGTGCTTCTGGTTTTCATCTAAAAGCACATTGCCATGTCAAATTTCTCTTAGATTCACCTTAAGTTTTATCATGTTTGATGTATTTTATACTTTTGCATTTTATGTTAAGTCTATATCTTTATTTCATATTTTTTATTTCTATTCTTTCAAATATTTGTAGATGACTATGTCTACAGATATCAGTTCTAGTACTATTTGTTGGAAAAAAACACAAAACTATAATTTCTTTGTCAAAGAGCATTAAGCTATATTTGCATGGAAATATATGGAGGTTCTTTCTTCTCCATTAATCTGTTTGCCCATTATTTCCTTAGTCACACACTGTCTTGATTATTGTAACTTTATAGCAAAACTTGAAGTTAAGCACTGTCAGCCTTCTGTTTTTCTTCCTCATTCAATATGATGTTGATTGTTCTCCTTCTTTTATCTTCCTAAATCGACTTGACATCAGTTTTTTTCAGTATGAACAAAGCAACATACTGATATAGTTGTTAGAATTTTCTTTAATCCAACATTAACTTGGGAAGATCTGACATTTTAAGAATATTTTGACTAGCTGTTTGGCACATGCCTATAATCCCAGAACTTTAGAGGTTGAGGCAGGAGGATAGTGAGTTTGAGGCCAGCTAGGACAATGTAGGGCTGGGATTTAGTTCAGTTGG
Organism: Pedetes capensis; assembly: GCA_007922755.1. Lineage (NCBI taxonomy): Eukaryota > Metazoa > Chordata > Mammalia > Rodentia > Pedetidae > Pedetes > Pedetes capensis. The sequence goes on from VMDO01012752.1 coordinate 38,544, forward strand.
TAGAGCACTGTGCTGCAGTCTCTGAGGTCCCGAGTTCAATTCCCAGCACCACAAAAATGGGAGAAGGGCCTGGAAATCCACTCCCAAGGCAATCCCGAAACAGTCAGCCATTGAAAACCCTATGAGGGTCGCTATGAGTCGGATACCGACTCGACGGCACCTAACAACAGCAACAACAACAGGGCAATGTAGGAAGGCTCTGTCTCAAAAAACAAACAAGTGAACAAACCAAACAAAAAACAGTGTTTTGAGTTTGCCTATCCACAAACCTGTTTTTTTTATTAGCGTATGGTTGACCTTATAAAAGTAATTCCTCTGCTTCTCCTTCTAGAACAGATGAAGACTATTGGTATCATTTTTCCTTAAATATTTGATAGGATTCATCAGTGATCCCATCTGAGATGACAGTTTACCTTTAGGAGGATATTAATTATTGTTTCAATAACTTCAATAAAAACTCATACAGATTACCCTAAATATCAAAGGATTATTTATCTTTGTGTGTTTTAGTAAAAATATGTCCATTATATCATGAGGCCTCTGACACAATGAATGAATTAAGCATTTGAAGAATTCATAATATAATGACATTATTGGAATGTGGTAAAAGGTAGGAGGTGGGGCCTAGTTTACTAAGTGGGTCACTGGGGGCATGTCCCTGAAGGCTGTATTTTCCACTGGACTCTTCCATTGTTCCCCTTTTCTATGCTTTCTGTCCAACTTGAGGTGAAGAATTTACTCAGAAACACAGTGCCACTAACATGATGGCCTGCGCAAGCATATAAATCCAAATGATCATGGACTGACCACTGGGCAAAATGACTAATTCTTCTTTAAGTAGTTTCTGTCAGGTATTTTGTCACAGCAATGAGAAAAATAATGGATAAAGTTATTCATTATTTCTTTTATATCCCTGAGATTACGTGTGATGATTGCTGTTTATCTTTTGTTAACCTGGGTAGATACTTAATAATTTTAATAGACAATAATCTAATTATATCAATAATTGGTTTACATGTGAATGGTCTAAAGATAAACAGTTTAAAAGGTAAACTGTCAGAGTAGATGAGAAAAATAAGACACAATTATGTTATTAAGAAGAATCCCAATTGAAATATAAATATACACAGATAATAAATGAACTGGTACAAAATATATACTGCCCTGATAGTAATCAAAACAAAGCTGGAATAACTATATTAATTTTAGACAAAGAACACTTCAGCAAAATAAATATTACCAGGGTCAGAGGAAAATGTTATATAATGAAAAAGTGGTAAATCCTATCAAATTTGACCAAGAAAATATAGAAAAAATGATTGGATGTTACTCCTGTGATTATACTATAATACATTTTTACATCTTGCTAGCAGATTCTCCTTGATTTGATGAAATAAGTCACTCATCTTAGTTTGGGCTGTTATAATAATAATAATCATGGAGTGGATAATTTAAACAATAAATAATTCTCACAATTCTCAAGTCTGGGAGCTCCAAAAACAAAGAATGGACAGATCCAACATCTGGTATGGGCTTTGTTCCTGATTCACAGAAGGCCATCTTCTCAGTGTATTTCCACATGGACCAGAGTGGAGAGGTAGGAGCATGCTCTCAACGTTCCCTTTTTTAAGTTAGTAATACAATCATGAGGGCTCTGTCTTTGTACCTTCATTACCTCCAAAGTCACATCTCTATACACCATCCCATTGTAGAGTAGAGTTTCAACATATAAATGGAGGGTGCAGTGGACACAGAAATTCATTCCACAGCACTGGTGTTTCAGGAAGGCCACATTACAAAGAACTGCAGACAGCCTCTAGAAAAGTGGGGTGGTCACATGAGCTGAGAACAGAAACAAACAAACTAAAGCTTTCATTTCACAATGACCTGAATGTAATGAGCAACCAAGTGAATGTTGAAGACCCCCTGAGTATTAGGTAAAACCTTAGCCTGGTTAGCACCCTAAGCACAGTTGTTCCACAACTTAGGTGAGAACCCATTTAAGTTGTGCCCCTCTTGTGACCTAAAATAATTGTGGAAAACAAACGTGCATTGTTTCAAGCCCCTGAGTCTGTCCCAATTGTTATGTAAACATGAATTGAGGGCTGTTGTAAATTAATCTGTAATAAATATTTTTTTCCTGGTTCTTAGTAGACATATGCAATAAGTTTTGTTAGGTAAATACCCAGAAATGGGACTTGGAGGCTGGAGGGAATGATACAGACTTAATAATTATGTCAAATATTTTTCTGACATAATTCTACCAGTTGATAGTACCTCAAGCAAGGAGAGATTTGGTTTGGTTTTTCTTCAAATTTGCCAACATTTGGTACTGGTAATTTCTTTTCATTTTAGTCATTCTGGTGGATTTGCACCACCAGATATAACTATAATAATAATATGTTATTATAGTTATAATTTGCCTTACCAATTGTTGTTGTTGTTGTTATATGCCATTGAGTCGGTATCCAACTCACAGTAAGCCTAAGTACAAGAGGAGAAGCACTATTGTGTTTCTGCTATTCATAGGGTTTTCAATGGCAGATTGATTTTTGGGAGCAGCTTGCCAGGTCCTTCTCCTAAAGCCTTACCAGTAAGAATATGGAATTACGTAGATAAATCAAAAAGTGTATCAAAGATTTAGTGAATATTTAAAAATTAGAAATAATAATCTCTGCATGCTGCCAAAGAGTTCCTACACTTTTTCTTCTTACTAAGATCAGAATATATTGAAAATAACAGGAAAAGTAAAAATCCCACTACATTCAAACATTTTAAAGACAGAAAAGGAAAAGAAAAAAATGATGAGTAATAATCTAAAAAACATACTGAAGTAATAAAGTTTATAAAACAGCTCACACCAGCATCACAAAAGTTTTGTAATACACTAAAGAGCCTTTAAGATAGTGCTTTAATCATGTACATTGAAATTAAGATGTCATTGTGCATAAGAGACTAGAGCAAAACCTTATTAAAACATTATGCAAACTGGCATAATACTAAATGCTGTAGTTGTAACTTGTACAATATGTATTCTTGCTTATCTTATTTTACTGTTATAGGCTTTGGAGATCTCAAGATAAAGAGAAATTGAAAATTCTCCTGTAATAAGCAATTTTCTCTTCTTAAAAATGTAGTTCAACTACTGACCACACCCCACTTAAAGAGGAAGAGGGATAGAGGGAGAGGAAAAATGGAAAAACAACAATGATTTTTGATGTAAAATATAAAGGAGGGAAAACTATAGATGTACAATACATATATTATTAGATGATAAATCTTAGTAGTAAGCAGGCAAATTAATGTTATTTAGTGTTTTGTTTTTTATCCATTGGATTGATAATAGTTTCCTTTATTTATTTATTTTTGTTTTTGCTGAATAATTTGTATTGAAACATACATTTATTGATGTTGCAGGCCTATTAAGAAAAAAAATTATACTTTTCACAGGTTTATGAAAAAATATTCATATCTGAACAAGGAAAATGTGCAAGTGCAGTTCACATCTATTTTCACTAGCAATAATACTAATTTGTAAAATATAAAATGTCACCTAAAAGAAGCATCATTTGTTCCAATAGGTAAATAACATAAGAATTTCACACATATCTATGTAAATTATAATATCTTCTTCTGTTCTTACTACTAATTATTGCCAGCCTCTCTGCTTATGATAGTCAGTGGACTCAGATGAGTAATTATTCACACACTTCAAATCTATCAGTATCTTTCACAAGGATATAGAAAGTAAAATGGTCCAAGAGATATTTTGTAAATACCAGTATTAGAAACAGAGACAGAGCATGCCCAAATTATCACAACAGAGTATCATTCATTATAATAATGAAAATAGTTTCTACTTACAATGTCTAACATGTGCTAGACATTTCTCTAAGCAATGTGTGTACATATGTGCAAGTGTGTGTTTATTTAATACTTATTACAGCCATATGAGATACATATCATTTGTACCTTGTTCGCTCTATTGATCCAAAAACCGAAATGTAATATCGTGCTCAAGGTCACAGAGTTAGGAAGCATCGGATTCCCATAGTGGCTGACTAAATCTGGCAGCCAGTGCTCTTAACCACTCTATTTTCTTCCCTCTTAACTTAATTTACTATTAATCTTTTGGATCTATCATTGCATTCTGAACAATGTTCCTAATAGAAGAGTTTGAGCTTACATTTGCTCCTCATTTTCTTATGTATTTTAAAAACAATCTCTAATCAAAAAGTATAGATTCCTAAACATGAATAATACATGACCTCCACATCAAATTTAATGTAAATATAATGACAGAGAAACACCCCATATCTATGATTTTCATTGTCTAAAAATTACATATACTAGAAAAGCACACATTATAAGCATTATAAGCATTAAAAACACACATTATAACTTTTAGAGAGTATAAGAATTTTTAAAACAAAACTAATTAAATATGAGCTGACAACTGATTACAAAAATTTCCCTAAAATTTAACCTCACACTTATTCACTCTCTTTGCCATTTTTTGTTGACTCATTGAAGAGAAACTTGGCCTTACAACTTGTTCTGGCAGGAAAATATGGCAAAACTAAATGTTACAGTTCTAAATGTAGACCTGAAGATGACATGTGTATTGCCACTTAGCCTTGCACTTCTTCCCTTTGAAAAGAACATACTCTCTCTAATATATTCTTTTTGGATAGATGTAAAGAAACATGGAGTTGGACAAAATTGTTTCAACCCAAACTGTGTAGATTTGCAGATATTTGAACTCCAGCACAACCTCACTTAGACTAAATTAGAAGTAATTCTCAGCAAAATCAAAGACTTGGAGAATCACAAGCTAAATAAATGGGTATTGTTTTTCATCACCTTATTTTGAGATAGTTTTGTAACTAACATGACAAAGTATACCCAAAAGAGAATTGCTGACTATACTTGGAGTGCTTCCATATAAATAAAATCAAACAGATGTGACTTCAGCGATTATGCAGTAAGAGTTAGCAAAGACTAGGAAAATAAGGAATAAAGTGAGGTGGCTGGAAAACTAGTAAAGTAGGTTATGAGTTAGTGAAAAAATTGGTAATTTATGTTATCAAAAACTTATAAGATAGAAAGTTAACCTAATAAATATATGTCACAATGTAATATTGAAACTAAATTACCAGAGTTCAGTTCAGGAGAAGGATTTAGATTTATGTCTAGCTCCATATTTACCTATTCATAGATTTTTATTCCAACAACATTTATATAAAGAATAATAGCTTAAGCAAATAGGTACAAAATCTATTAATTATTTAGCCCCTAGTTTTGTATGATAATCCATAATCCAATCTTTACAATCTTTAGTAAAATTACCAATGTAGATTGCTAAAATGTAATCTCTAATAAAATTTTGTCAGATAATGCTTTAATTCTCCTGTTTTGCTTAGCAACAATTTACAATCTAGTGTTTTCATTTGTACTAAATGGCTACTCATCTTGATTATTGTTGAATTCTGAAAAATAATTATTTTATTGAACTTTTATGATAAATTTTACAGTATGATTGTTGTCAGTATGTAATTGCAGAGATGGGATTATTTTAGACTGGTAACATTGAACTCAGAACTATGGAACAGATCATTTTGGGTCTGACAAGCTAAAATTGTGTGCCATCTGATGACTCATAAATCATACCAATCTTGTCCTTTCAATCTGCAAAATCTTTCATACTGTAATATTGTCATTTAATTGTCAATTTTGAGAAACACATTCATTTACCAAAACAAATTCAAATATTTACATTGCCATTATTTTGTTATGATAGACTGACTAATTGGCTGCAATAATTATTTCCCCATCATGTCTGTTTTATAAATTTTCACTTACTCCCACAGGAGCCAAGGGCATGTCATGACCCTTTACTTTGAAATTGACTGTGGCGCTAGCTATGGACAAAGGGATGTTAGTAGAGATACCATAAGCACAGCTTTAAAACATGCTTTTTTATGTTGTGCTTTCTCTCTTAGACATCTGCATGACATTTATCTGCACCTGTCCCTTTGCCTTAGAATTTATAATGAACACAGTTGCCCTAGCCAAGCCATATAAGGAATACATGCTTAGGTAGGAATGCCAGTGAGTTGTTGCATTATTGTTTATTACACATAAACTGCTTATTAATATAGTAGTAAGCCAAACAGCCCAAAATACACTTATGTTAATTTTTGGCAAGTCCTCAAGCTTGATATAAAAAATTATTAAACTGTGCAGACTCCCTTCAGTAAGTTTAGAGAATTTGTATGGGAGTGGGATGGTACAAGTTTATACCTATTAGAGTGAGGGATTCCTGATTTAAGATCATCTGAGAATTTTTTTTTCTTCTGTGTTCTGAAATAGCTTAATAAACTTAGTGCTAGGATTCAGGAAAATTTCTTGTGATGGATGGGTAGATAGATGTATGGCTGGAAGGGTGGATAATACTAATGAAGTTTTATGGTTATTTTCTGTTCTTTTAGTTAGAAAACAGTGGTGATGGGGATTAGCTCAGTTGGTAGAGTACTGTTCTGCACTGTCTGAGGACCCAGGTTTGATTCCCCAGTACCACACAAACGTGAGAGGGGTATGGCAATCTGTTCCAGAAACAATCCTGAAAACAATCAGTTGTTGAAAACCCCATAAGGGTCACTATGAGTCCAACCAACTCAAAGACACCTGATAACAACCACAATATGATCATGAATATAAGAATATGAAAAGACTCACTACAAGATATGTGACAGGAATAAAAGCAACACACAACATGCTTGTGTTATCCCTTACATCCCCCAAGAAAATTTTCATAGTTTATTCCCTTGCCACAAATCTATGCTTATTTTCAGATGTATCCAAGTATTTTACACAGGTTTATAGACTGGCACCTACTGTGGAACTTATATTTATATCATATTATATCTAAATCCTTTTAAGTTTTATATATTCCTTTTTCATCCAGAGCATAGGAACTATATCTTACTTCTAGAAATCTTGGGCCCAAGAAAAGTGGAATGACTTAAGTTAGACAGAATTGAAGCAAATTGAATTGAATTAAAAATATTTTGGGAGAGTACTGTATAAATATTGCTACAGCAGAAGACTGATGTGAATGCATAGGAGTAGAAAATTGGGATGTACTTTGATATAATAGAAACAATGCCTCACTAAATATTTGAAAAATTAGAATATATAACTTTAAAATCAAACTACCAACTACAGAATAATGCTAGCAACCAAGCAAAATAATAGGAAAGTGGCAAGATCTGTAATATCTCGAAAACATACATTATTATTGAGAGAGATTAGAAGCAAGGGGAAGAAAAAGTTATGTGCCTGTTTAGACAATATAAATATCAGTATTATTCAAGTTTCTGAAGGAAAGATATGGCATATTTAACTTAATTTGAGGAGTACAATAAGGACATTATATATAAATAGACATTGATAAAAAAACATAATAATAGTGCTGTCCCTAGTAACTAGCTGCAATGTGGGAAGTGGTGATTACCACATTCAGGGATGAAGAGACAGAGCAATATGGGATTGTGGAGATCTCAACCTACACGTGGCAGTTAAGTGAAGAATAAGCTATGGCCTCCAAGGGTCATAGTTAGTCCTTAGCAACCCATGCTTTCCTGTACCATGTGCTGAGCTCAGCGGAAGCTAAAATGAACTGCAGCCCACTGACTGTACCTGGTAGAGTCTCTCAGATCAGAGCAAAAGTGGAAAGAATAGAGTGTGAATCTGAATGGGAAATAGAAAAACACCTTCAACATCATTTTTTTCAAAACAAGTTCATTTTAAACCAGTAGGTAGTGAGAAACTTAAAAATGTTCTTATTTTCTCAATCAAATACCTAAAGTATATGAGTTTCCCATTGGAGAGCTTTGTGACTAAAACTAAAAAAACCAAATAACAACAACAACAAAAAAAAATTTCTGGACTAGAAGTCTCTTCTATCATGCTATTCCAACTAGTCTCACTTACTGTTACCGTGTATACATTCTTAACCATTACTTGGTACTTGTCAGACTAGTTTAGAAACTTCCTATACCCTGCCTGTCTGCAGTACCAAAACCAGAAAGTCTTGCACTAAGTTACTAATTTGGACTTTGTTCTATTATGTCAAAGATTATAACAAAGGTATATATAACCACCTGAGAAAAAAATCTGGTATTAAAAATGAGAGAACAAAAATCTTGGTTGAATCAACACAAAGCAACATTATCCTTAAACATATAACTAGTTTTAAACTAAATTGGCACTTGCAATATTAGCCGACTGTTAGAGTGAACAATCTACAAATAAATATGGTATTTTAACTGATAGCCTGTGATTCTTCAGCTTAAGAAGAGTGGTACCATGTGGCAATTAACAATTTTCTAGGAAGAGAGAAATATTTCATTTTGTTTAAAATTTATTAGAATTTGAACTAAAAACCCATGTTATTTCTAATTGCATCAAGTTTCCTATATAGTTGTGCCTAGTTCTGACACTTGAACTTCTATTTACTCAGATGGCATTATGTCGAATGCTTAAATCCTCAAGGAATCAAAAGACAGTATGGGTACTGGTTAATGGTAAAGGACCTGGAGCCAAATGGAGTAATCCCATTTTTTTTCCATTTGACATCTAGTTAATCCAGAATATTACTTAATCTGTTTTATACTCACTGCTTCATAGGTAAAAGTAAAGAAAGTGATAGTGGTGAGTTCATAATGAATAGTAGAACAATATAGTGGGTGATCTATCTTTTAATGAAAATGTGTATGTTGTGGTTTTGTTTTGTTTTGCAGTACTGGGGGTTGACCTCAGGGTCTTACACATGCTACACAATCATTCCACCACTGAGCCACATCCCCAGCACCAACTCTTTTATTTTATATTACAGTTTGAGGTAGGGTCTCAGTAAGTTGCAGAAGTTGCTCCTGGCCTCCAATTCTCCTTTCAGTTATTCCAAGGAACTACCAGGATCCTGGGATTATAGGCATGAGCCACCATGCCTGTCTATAAAATTTTTAAAGGGATTTTCTAGAATTTATAGATATATTAAGGGAAAGAAAGGAGAATAGGTGCTTTAGCAATACTAAATAATCCTGTTTATGTTTCCATTATTTAGATAACCCTAAAAGCTACTAACTGGTCCTGGTGGCACATACCAGTAAGCAACTCCCTGAAGAGGATGAGGCAGGAGGATCAAGATTAGAGGCCAGCCTGGGCTACACATTTGATGGTTGTGGTGCGCAGCGTCTGATCCCCTCAGATCTCAGAAGCTAAGCAGGGTAGGGCCTGGTTAGTACTTGGATGGAAGACTGCCTGGGAACACCAGGTGCTGCAGGCTTGGGAGATGAACCCAGCAACCCAGTCCCAAAAATCAGTCTGCCATAGAAAACCTTATGAACAGCAGAGAAGCACTGACAACTGTTGTATGTAGGGTTGCTATGAGTCAGACACTTAATGGACAGCACCTAACAACAACAACAACAACAACAACAACAGCAACAACAACAAAAGCTACTCAGTATTATTTTGCAGTGTACTTATATAAAACTCCATAGCTGAATTTATTCCAAGGCATTTACTCTTTGCAATGTTGTGTTCATTTGAAGTTCTCTTGCTTCATTTTCAGAAAACTTATTGCTAGTATGAAATTAAGTTGATTTTTCAGACTGGCTGTAACAGTTTCCATTATTTGCACCAAAGAATACAAATGATTCATTTCTCTTCACCTTTGGCAGCATTTGGTGTTTTCACTACTTTTTTCACTTTAAGCATTTTGCTAGGTATTTAGTGACAGTTCAGAGTGGTTCTAATTTTCACTTATATAATTGTTAATGATATTAAACCTGTCACGCACTTATTTGCTTTCTGCATATCATCATAAGTATTATGTTTTAAGTCTGCACAGATTAGAATTTTCTTCTCTCTCTCTCTCTTTTTTTTTTTTTTTGGCATAATGATTTAAGTAGGCCAAGCTGGCCTTGAACTCATACTTCCCCTGTTTCATGCTCCTCTTGCTTCAGCCTCTGAGTGTTGGGATTCCAGACATGTAGCACCATGCCCAGTTTGGAATTTTGTTTTTCAACTCTTGAATTTTGAGAGTTCTTTTATATATTTTAGAAGCCATTATTTTCTTAAATACATGTTTTGCAAATATGTTCTCCTACTTTGTAACTTGACTTCTGTCCTTTTAATGGGAGCCTTATACTCAGCACAGGTTTCAAATTTTGATGAAGTTCATTTTAGGTTTTTATTTTTGTGGATCATTCTTTTGATGTCAATTCTAACATTCTTTGCAAAACCTTAGATATCAAAGATTTTGTTCTCTGCAGATTTTCTATAGGATTTATAGCTTCTCATTTATGTTAGGTTTTTGATCAACTTTTGAATTTTATATAAGGTGTGAATTTTTACATAAGGTGCTAAACAACTCCTTCCTTCTTTCCCACCTCCTTCTTTCTTTCCTTCTGTTGTGCTGGGGATAGAACCCAGGGCCTCTTGCTTTCCAACGGAACTTCCTGCCACCGATCTATATTCCTCTCTTTTTAAAAAAATGCATGCATTTGCTGGATACGGTGGCACACTCCTGGATTCCTGGCAACTCCAAAGACTGTGCCAGAAGCAGCTACAGTTGAAGTCCAAAGGTAGCTGCGTAACTTAGGGAGGCCCTGACTCAAAGTAAAAATAAGAAATGGCTGAGTATAGCCCAGTGATAGAGCACTTGTAAAGCACATGTGCCCTGTGTTCCACCCTTAAGTACCACAAAATGAATAAATATATGGATAAATAAATAAAACATAGGCATTTATTGCTATAATTTTCATTGCTAGAACTGCTTTTGCTACAATAGTTTTGATATCGTGTCTGTTGGGCTTCTTAGGCCCAACAGTGGTGAAATGAAGGAGACCGGAGAGGCCAAATGTGAAGCCAACAAGCTAGAATTTGTGCCCTGGTGCCAGCAGGTCAAAGCTGATAATGAACATCTGGCATTCACCCCGGGTGAGAGAAGGAGGAGAGCTTTTCTGGGGTCTTAGAGGGAGGAGGAGAAATTGAGTGGAAAGTCCCAACAGCTAGAGGGCAGGTGGATAGCATAGTCTTGTCTTTGCTCAGCATTCCACCTCTGGCCTCTTGAGGCGGAACCCTTACCTAGGTGAACTTCTCTGTTCCTCCTTGGCTGTTGGATGTTGTTGTTAGGTGTCATCAATTTGGGTCTGACTCATAGCAACCCTCATAAATTTTCAGCGGCTGTTTCAAGAGTGGATCTGCACATCCTTCTCCCATTTTTGCTGTGCTGTAGATCAAACCCAGAGCTTCAGAGAGTATAGAAGAGCACTCTACCAGCTGAGCTAAACCCCACCCTGCTGTTCCTTGTAGTCCCTTGTTATTGCATGGTTCCTGGGCATGCCAGGCCTTTGTGAAACCAATCCGGCAAGAACACTTGCTGCTTTTGCTTAGTTATTTTTCACAAAGAGCAAGTCAAGCTGGAGGTTGAGATAATAAGACAAGTTAGGGAAAACAAGTTCGAACAAGTTAAGCAGAAGGTTGGGGGCCAGACAGTGTCTGCATAACAATTCAGTGTGGTTTTGTCTTTAATTGTCTCAGGATAGTTTACTATTTCATGTTTGATTTTCCTTTGATGTGTGATAGCATAGTTTTGATTAATTATTTCAATATATTTTCTTTCATTCATTGAGTATATTCATAATACCAGTTATAAATGTCTATAACATTTAACATAAATGTCTATTATGAGTTAGTCTCTATTTTATTTTGGTCCTTCTTTAATGTATTCTAATTTTTTAAAAGAAATTAAATATTTTAGATAAAGTAGCAACTTCAAATTCTGATATATTTTATATTATTTGACTTTTTTTGATTGTTTTAATTGTTTTCCTGGACTTAACTATCAAAATCCAACCTCTGTAAGGATTCTAGCCAATGATTTATATACTTAGTTTTTTTTCCTATCTTTATTTGTTAGCTGGAGTCACAAGGTTCTGATTTGTGTTGCTGTTGCCTGTGGTGAGTCAATTGCACTTGGCAGTGGTTGTACTCAGACACTTCAAACACTCCTACCACTGTGGACCAAATAGTGAGGCTATTGAGAAGACATTTGTAAATGCCATCAGTATCCAATTATTGCTGATTTTCATTTTTCACAGTATATTCTCATATCATCCTCATGTGTTTGTGTTTAATTGTCATCAAAATGCATACAGAGATTTTATTCCAGACCTTGCATGGTTTGCTAATTTTGCCGTCTGTTTATTATGGGGTGGAATCTGTGGGACTGTGATTCTAAGTAGCCCTGGGTTTCAGCCTATTTTGCTCACCTTGATTCCTCATAAGGGACAAGCCAGGAAATCTGGCACACCCTGGCTGGGATGGCAAAGGGATTTGAAACAACTCCCTGGTCTTTGTTGTTAGAAGCCAAGATGGTGCTCCTCTGGGCATAGAGGCATTGCTCACCTTGATTCCTCATAAGGGACAAGCCAGGAAATCTGGCACACCCTGGCTGGGATGGCAAAGGGATTTGAAACAACTCCCTGGTCTTTGTTGTTAGAAGCCAAGATGGTGCTCCTCTGGGTCTTCTGGGCATAGCCTCAATGGGTTTCCTGCCACCATGTCCCTCCCCATAGGTGGACGGTGCTCTGGACGATGCCACATATAGAATATGTAAGCAACTCTATATAAGGCTGAGCTGTTAAACAAAATTTGAGTCACTTCCCTGAAAGTCTCCTGGAGTGGCTGTGTGTCTCCATCAGTGCTTGCCTCTGGTGGGTTCATGGGACCTTGTCTGCCTTGGAGGCCTCCAGGACAAGAGATTCCCCACACCTTAATAAAATTCTGGTCTTCTGCCTTTGGGCTACAAAGCGTTGGTTAACAAAAGAATTGATTTTCTCTGTGCATTCTGCATTAAGATTGTCACTGTTAATTGGTCATGCTCTCCCCTTCTCCACCCACACTGAGCCTACCAAAATTCAGGCAAAGCTTCTGGTTTTGCCCCTGGCCCCAGTTCAGGAGAACTATGTTTTAATTAATCATGTCAAGGTGATGCATGAGTAAAAAACAAAATATCAACATTGATACCCAAAGTGATTGCTAATTTTCAGCTGTAAATATATTGCAATTTTTCTAACTTTAGTAGGTTTCTTAGTTCCTAGACTGAAATGGTTGATTTCTGACAATCTCATCCACTTTTATAATTGTTTCATTCAAAAAGGAATTGCATTGTTTCCTCAGGCTACTATTTTGACAAGTCCAATCTCTTTTATCCTGGATTTTATTTTGTTTGTTTGTTTGTTTGTTTGTTTGTTTTAGTATGTGTGGTAGTCATAAGTTGTGAAAAAAATCTAAATAACATCAATTCTTTAAGAAATTCCCTTCCCAATTTTTCTCTGACCCAGTAACATTTGCCCTTATATTATAAATGTTGCCATTCCATAATTAATGTATCATAAATGACACAATAAGGCATGATTTTGCATTCTCTTTCTCTGTAAAATTCTTCATAAGATTTTGAATCTTCTGGTCTTGTGCATTTTAAAAAAGATATCCTAAATTTAACTTGCTTGCAATCGTTACTACCGTGGTGTCCAATCCCATCAGATCTCAGAAGCTAAGCAGGATCCAGCCTGGCTAGTGCTTGGATGGGAGACCACCAAGGAACACCAGGTCCTGTGGGCTTAGGAGAAGAACTCAGTAACCCACTCCCAAAAAATATAGTCATTGAAAACCCAAAAAGGGCAGAAAGAGGTGGCAATCTACTCCCAAGGCAATCCTGAAACAATCAGCCTTTGAAAAACCTGCGTGTCACTATGAGCTGGACCTTACTCAATGGCACCCAACAACAACAAACCTCTTGAGTGCTGGGATTACAGATGTGCACCACCATATCTGGTCTCTTTTCTTGTTTTTATCTATTGAACTTCTATCACTTCAGATAAGCTGAATATATTTACTTGGATTCTGGAAGATTTTAATAGGTATTTATTTATGTTTAAATAAGACTATTAAATATATCTACCCTATGAGGGTCGCTATGAGTCAGATACCGACTCAACAGTACCTAACAACAACAACAACAACATAACATATAAAAAGATGTAGCATTTTCTTAGCATCATCCAATATCCAATAATTGTTTAAGTGGTTGTTTTGTCAAGTTTCCTTTGAGATAATTCATTAAACACTTCCTACATATTTATAGAGTTTTGAGATATGATGTGACTTTTCAAAAAATGATACATTGACCCTCCATATCAGATATTCTACATGCACACATTCAAAGAACCATGAATCAAAAAAAAATTGCCTGTACTAAACATATACTAAAATTATTTCTTGTCACTATTCCCTAAGTAATACAAATATTTGCATAGCCTCTGCATTGTACTAGGTATTATAAATTATTCTGAAATGATTCATACTACATAAGAGACTGTGGTAAATATTAGATCATTGTTATATAAGGGGCTTAGGCATCTGTGCATTTTGTGTCTACAGTAGGTCCTAGAACCAATCCCCCATGAATATCAAAGGATAACATTGTTTACTTTAAACTTGTTGATGGTCAATTCATTTTTCTATAGGATTTTCTATTATCACCAGTTCAATTTACTTTCTAGATTTGTGTGTTCTCCATTCAAAAAGAAAAATCAATCAAAGTTACTTAAGAGATTATTTTGATACATCATCTAAGCTCCACCAGACTCTATAAATGTTGATCTGCCTTGGCATGTTTGTTAAATTATTTTATTTTAAACACTGAGCAATGATTTTTATGCTTATTATGCACTACAAATTGCATGCATTTCTTCAGTTTTCCTTCATTTTGCCAAATACTCCATTTGACCAATGAGCCAAAGTGCACTGTAAGTGATTAACTGTAAATGTATTCAATATATTTCTGGTAAAATCTGAGTCAGCAAGAAGAGTGTACTGTACTGCAAGAATTACCATGACATAATGCTGAATACAGTCTCTTCCACCTTTAAGTTCTGAATAGCAAAAGCAAATCCTTGGAACTATATTGATTTCCTAGAATTAACAATTTAGGAAAATTCCATTTTAATCTTTGACTAGTCTGTAACAGGTTGTTATTGTTGTTAGGTGCTGGCAAGTGACTCACAGTGACAGAATGAAACAATACTTCACAGTGTGCCACACCTGAAACTATGTCAATGAGGTATGCATTGGGTTTTCAATGGCTGATTGTTTTGGGAGTGGGCTGCCAGGTTCTTCTCTCAAACCTTCAGCACTAGGTATTCCTAGGCAGTGGGTATCAAATTCAAGGATTAACCAGGCCAGACCTTCCTACCTTCAGAGATCAGATGGGACTGGATGCAAGAGTGGTATGGCTGAAGGCATAGTATGTAATAGAAAAGTATTTAATTGCAATATTGTGTAATTAGGATTTTATGAATTGTAATTTCTGTACTCTTTCTATATAAAACAATGTTATAATGGGAAAAGTGAATATATATGTGTACATATTCATGCTAATGTGTGTGAATCTGTAAATATATGTATATAAAATCTTTACTTATTAAGTAAATTAGATGCAACAAAATGTTAGAAATTTTTCTTTTACATAATTTTAGCAAGGCACTGCAAGAGGGAACATGAGTTGTCTTGTTTTAAAATATGTTCTGCCCACATTGAGCTATGAATAATCTAGGCTTACTAATTGCTTTTTTCAAAATCATCAATTCTGATCTTACTTCATATGTTCAATGTATTTCTTTCTTTTTGTACTTCTAAAATATTCTCCTACTGAACTCTTTGGTAGTCTTTGATCTCATCAATTTATTATTTTATTTTGGAAAAGTAACAGTGCAAATACATTTTGGACTAGCTATTATAAAACAGACTTTAGGTCATGATTAAGAGTAGAAAGTTCAAATTATTTAAAATAATTTTCAAAGAAAATCAGTTCAGCTTTAAAAAACATACTACTTATAAAAATCCTACTGCTATTATTTGGATTAAAGAAAAGCTATGCTTATTAAAATAGCTTTCCTCTAATACAGGAAAGGAAGATTCACCTACTAAACATGATAAAAATCAATGTATTTGGAAATTTCTTTCTTGGCATTTACAATACCCAGAAATCACTTTTTGAATATAAACATCCTTGTTATTTCTGGAGGAATAAAAAATGTGTTTATATGAGAGTCCTTAAGGGGGAAAAAAAACTTAGCCCCAGTTTCAAAACAAATCTTTTCAGGCAATTATATTTCTTCACGGTAGCATGGAAAATTAATGTTAGTAATTTTTTAAATTATTGCCAAAAGACAAGATATTATTTGAGAAACTACACTATGTTGTTCACTTAGATAATATGTATTAAAAATCTTCCAACAGCATGACTATGTGCCACCTAAGTAGTGAAAAAATGTAAATATCTCCATGCTTTACAATGTCTTGTGAATTTTTTACTCGTTGATTTTATTACCTCGTTTTGTGATGAGTAATATTCATTTCAAATATGTTTATCAATGTCAAGAATATTGTATCGTTATGTAAATAATGAGGGTTCACCTTAGTTATGGATAGTATTTATACATAACAGGTATGTGGAATATTACCTCACATAATGGAATCTATAACTGCAGCAGACCCAACATTCTTAAGTTACATTCTTTCTTTAAAACATAATAAAAGTTGAGTGTAATGTCCCATACGTGTAATCCCAGTGAATACTCAGGTTGAGGCAAGAGGATGGCAAGTTAAGGACAGAGACAGCCTGTGCCACTTAGCAGGACCTTGTATCAAAATAAAAAATAAAAAAGGCTAGAAGTGCATCTCAGTGGTAGAGCAACCATGTGTGAGGCCTTGAGTTCAACCTTCAATACTGAAAAAATAAATAAAGTAAAATTAAATGAAATTAGATAAAACAAAATTTAAAATAGACTTATCCTTGTCACCTTAAATCTAAGGGGGGCTTATAACTTATCATCCAATCAAGAACTCAGTAAAGTGAAAGTTGTCATTATTATGCAAGCAGAAGAGTTTTAACCTGGGACAGTTCTAGGAAAAAATAGTGCCTATCATTTTCACCTTTTCTCGACAGACTGCTTGAGAATTTAGGAGCAGCCATTTTTTTTCTTTCATTTGGGAACTTAGTTTCATAACTGTGTATAGCGGTGATGAAATGGTCTCAGTATGTTGATGGGCCAAACTTTTTACTAAAGAATAATTTCCACTCACAACTAGATACTCTGTGAACAAATATGTTAAGTATGTGCTATTTATTACATCTTGGTGTCCAAATTATTCTCTTCAAATCCTCTTTCAAATGGCCAAGAATTCCAACAGGTAGTATAATTAGGTAAGTAGAGTGGGGGTAACAAGGGAAAATGTATTTACTGAATTCATATATTTGAAAACAACATCTGTTATCTAAGACTCAAGGCCTCATGGTCCTCAGTCTTGCAAAATTGTTCATTGTCTCCTGTAAAATAAAGGACCTGATTCTTACCTAGCTGATGATTGTTTGCTTCTTCAGAATGGAAGCTCTTCCAGAAGCTTTACTCCTAAACTTGGGAGTCTCTAAGAAACTATAACTTCAAGAACTTCTAATCAATATAAATGTGAGTAATTTGTAAGACAGTTTAACATCACTAACTCATGCTTCCTTCTTATCGTCATGCTTATAAAGGGGCCAGAAAACTGAGCAATTATGGCACCAAAAGTACTCACTTCATCTCATATGTTTTATATTCCAGACAAATGAATATTACATATTGTAATTATGATATATATTCTGCTTGTCTATGGGTTTCTGAGAGACAGATGGTGTTATTAGAAAGCAAAATTGAACCAGAAATATCAAAGGTAGTCAATAATTTAACATTTTATTTACTGATTGGATATTCAATTATTATGCCCAAAGTTTATTTATTGTAAAATTATTCTTGTGCTGTGTGCAGTGGCGCATACCTGTAATCCCAGAGGCTCAGGAGGCAGAGGCGGGAGGATTGCAAGATCGAGACCAGAGGCAGTCTGCATAACTTAGCGAGCCCCTGTCTCAAAAAGTAAAAAAAAAAATGGGCTGGGGTTGCAGCTCAGTGATCCAGCACTTGCAAAGCATGCAAGTGCGAGGCCCTGGATTCAACCCCCAGTACCACAAAAGAAAAAAGAAAAAAGAAAAAAAGATTATTCTTGCAAACAATCAAAGGTTTCACGCATTCCTGTATGCACAAATCAGTAAAATAACAATACCATAATCACAGTTTTATTTCTTAAATATCCCATCTAACAATGTAAGGCCAGTTTGAAACAAAAAATAGGCTTATTTTAATATGTTCTCTGGTACTGGTAAAGTGGTTCATTTGCCAGTATCAATTAACCTTACTTCTATCTCAGGATTTTAAGCCACTGAACTCTTGGGAAACTTAGCCCTCAGGGACTTTCTCATCCTGATGCTATGCCCAAGGTGAAGGGATCAACTATAAGGACCTTTTCATCTTCAAAGTTGTGTCATGCAAAGAAGAGATACGACACTGATGTGGGGAAGTCTACCTATGTATAGAAACTACTTGGATCTGGAAAATTACTACTAGATGCTTAAGTGAAATATATTGCTATGACATTATCCCATAAAAAGAAATGTACAATTAGAACTACATCAAAATATGTAGATTCATCACCAACAAGAAAAATGATCATAAATGCCTTTATTTCACAGCATTAACTAATCCCACTCATGAGTTTAAATTTTATATAAGTATTTGTTGCAAGTAGAAATGAATGATTGCTAGTTTATGCTAGTTTCAATAACCCTTTGGGAAAATATTGAATATTTAAAAATATTTCATAAGGAATTTTTTATACATTCTTTCCATGTAGTTTAATATTTTATTTAGTTTTTTGAAATAGGCTGTGTGTTCAATGAATATATTAAGGATTCACCAAGATAAATATGTTTATAGGTACTCAGTATAAGTACCTGTATGTGTATGTGTGTACCTGAAGTCCCCTGAAAAATAATTGCTTGGTTGAAGCAGACAGAAACTTTAGCCTGTTCTGCTAAAATAAATATTTACCACTTTAAATATGTTTTTGTCCTTTTACTTTAGTTACAATTATTTTCTAATGAAAAGAAAATGTGGAGTGAATAATTCATTTTTATTTAACAAAATGTCTTTTTCACTCTAGGCATATTATTTAACCTCTATAAAATTGCTCAGGCTGGAGTTTAGCTCAGTTGGTAGAGTGCTGCTCTGCACTCTCTGAAGACTTGGGTTTAATCCTCAGTACTGCAAAAAAATGGGAGAAGGACGTGGCAATCCACTCCTGAAGTGATCCCTAATCAGCCACTGAAAGCCCTATGGAGGCACTATGAGTTGGACCTGATTCAAGGGCACCTAACAACAACAACAATGAAGTTATTCTCTTCTTTGTGAGCCGCAGCTGTGCTGGGTATTCTCTATTTGCCTGTTTAGCCCACTTTCTACCCCTCATCACCCTGTTCTGTGCATCTGGACACTGATATTATGGAATGAACCAATCAATAAATCAGTCAATATACTTGCCTTTCTGACTTGCTGTTGGGTTCACTGATGAGCAGGAAGCATCATGAGGGTAATAAAAAGTGAGTGTTCACTCCTTTCACTCTCTCTGTGCCAGGATGAAGCCTGATAATGCTGACTGTGTCTTGATGTTGCCTCCAGGTTCTGCTGGGTGCTGGTGACTTAAAAGCTTATTATGACAATAAACTGGTTTCACTCTCTGTCTCCTGTGCAGTTTTCTTAAACTTAGCCATGTTTATTCAAATGGTTTTTTGTTAAATGGTCACCAATTTTCTTCTTGGAGCCTCTGGTTACCTGTGAACCCAAACTTTGAGAGAAAATAAATAAAATACAAGCAACATATGGCTATTATATGGATTTATCCATACTTGCCTCAAAACAGGTGAGATAGCCTGGAATAGTGGCCTTCGCATATAATCCCAGTGTGGCAAATGTCGGAGGGATGAAAGTTTGGCGCCAGAGGTAGGCTTTGTAGTTTAGCAAGATCTTATCTCAAAATTTTAAAAAAAGTTATAAAAAAAGGGACTGAGAGAACAGCTCAGTGGCAGAGCACCTGCAAAGTATGCAAGAGGTCCTTGGTTCAGCTCCCCAGTTTCAAAAAAAGGGGGGGAGGGGGTAAGATGTACTTGTTGTTTTTAGGCAGCACTAAAATATTAAATGGTGCAAGAATATCAAAAGAAGATAAAAAGAATACACAGATCCATTTTAATGAAAAGATTGGCGAATGACCAACTTTGTTTGCATATGATAACGAAACAATGGTACTTAAGGATGAAGTGGAAGCCACCTTGAAGGAATTACAGAAACACAAGCCTCCAGAATTTGGTGGAATAACAATTGAGATGTTTCAACCAACAGATGCAGCAGTGGAGGTGCTAACTTGTTTATGCCAAAGAATTTGGAAAACAGCTATCTGGCCAACTGACTGGAAAAGATCTAGATTTGTGCCTTTTTCCAGGAAAGAGGGTCCAGTCAAATGTGGAAATTATCAAATGGTATCATAATATCATGTGCAAACAAAATGTTATTAAAATCATTCAAAAGTGGCTGCAGAAGTATATTAACAGAGAAACGCCAGAAAGTCGATCCAAATTCAGAAGAGGGTGTGGAACCAGGGACATCATTGCTGATATCAGATGGATAATAGACAAAAGCAGAGAATACCAAAAAGATGTCTACCTATGTTTTCATGACTAAGTAAAAGATTTTGACTGTGTGGATCACAATAAATTATGGATACCATTTCAAAGAATGGGAATAGCAGAGCACTTAATTGTACTCATGAGGAATCTATACATACACCAGGGTGTTGTTATTTGAACAGAACAAGGAAACATTGACAAGAAAGGTGTGTGTCAGAGCTGTACCCTAACACCATACCTCTTCAGTCTCTATGCTGAACAAAAAATCTGAGAAGCTTGACTTTATGAAGAGGGATGTGGCATTAGGTTCAGAGGAAGACTTATTAAAAACCAGTGTTATATAGATAACACAACTCTGTTTGCTGTAAAAGAGGATTTGAAACATTCACAGATGAAAACCAAAGAACACATCCTTCAGTATAGATTGCACCTCAATATCAAGGAAACAAAAATCCTTGCACCTATGTCAGTATGCAACTTCATGATAAGTGGACTAAAATTTAATGTCCAAGATTTTGCTTTACTTGGTTCCAAGAGGACCTACAGATCTGTCCTAGGAGAAATACAACCAGAGTGCTCTTTGGAAGTAAGAAAGGCTAGACTGCATCTTATGTATTTTGAACATGTAGTCAGGGAGGACTAATCCCTAGAGAAGGAAATCATGTTGGGGAGTGCTGCAGGTCAACGGAATAAAGGAGGTCCCTTAACTAGATAGATTGACGCAGTGTCTGAAACAGTGGGCTTAAACATAAAAAGCTCATGTAGCTAGGACAGAATTGGGGAGTGTTTCATTTGATTGTACATAGGGTTGCTATAATAAACATCAGCTGAAGTAATCTAGGTCATATGCTTTAAGAGATGAGATTTGAAATGCTTGACTGGCTATTCTGAAGCTGTATTATTAGCAGAGCCTTCCTCATCCAAAGGAGTACTTATATTTCCAGCATTTTACATTCCTGCTTCTACAAGTTTCCACTATTTTCTCAAGCACTACAATTACTCTGATATTTAGACACAGGACAGTTACTTTACCCACTTATGTATTTTAGAGTGGGACTTCTTCTCCAAATTTAGGATTTAAGGTCACTGTGCCTACACTTTGGCAAGTATGTGAATTTTATGTCTGTCAGAAAGTAAAAATTGCAATGTTGTCTGAAAAAGAGGGATCACCATAGCTGCCTAGATGACAATGCCTCAGTTTCTGGATAGCAAAGGTGACAAGAACTTGAAAATGCTTGTGAATTCTTGACATTTCCCCACAGGGCAATGGGAACTCATATCACATGCTGCAAAACTGCTAGTCAGTTGGAAAAAATGATGCTTACAGGTGTTCTGTTCTTTCCTAGACACTCAATTAGAACTAAATGGCAAGTGTCACACACTTAGTTTTAAACACTGGAAGAAGAGAGAACACACTTCACTG
Organism: Pedetes capensis; assembly: GCA_007922755.1. Taxonomy (NCBI): domain Eukaryota; kingdom Metazoa; phylum Chordata; class Mammalia; order Rodentia; family Pedetidae; genus Pedetes; species Pedetes capensis. The sequence goes on from VMDO01012752.1 coordinate 60,653, forward strand.
TCAGTCCTTCTGCATTATGGTATAAAAGTAGAAATCTCTTCAAAGTATAATTCTAGAAACATTGGGTTCAGCCATCTCTGATATTCTTTGACACATGTGCTACAAGTCTTATTGCAGTAAATCATAACACAAAGGTGAAATAATTACATTTGTATACACATTGTTCATGTAGCCGATAGGAGAATTAAATCAGATCCATTTCTTTTTCCAACTCTGTTATGTCAATATATACAAGTTGCTTAACTTTCCTAAGACATGGT